>VZRZ01003594.1:739488-762192 GCA_013398175.1 Climacteris rufus
GGGGGGGGGGGCAGGGTAGTGAAAGAGTGTTTTCAGAGGATGTTTTGCTTACTCCTTTAACTCTCTAATAAATTCACTTAATTACTTATAAGTTTTGAGCCTGTTTTAGCCTGCCTTAATTAGAGGGTTTTCTTTCCTCTCAGTATCCTTATCTCAGCTTGGTAACAATTCCCCTCCCCTGTCCAGTGTAGAGGGTGGGGAAGCGGCTTTCGTGGGGTTTTGGCGTTCGGCCAGAGCTAAACCACGACACCAAGACTGACATATCCCTATAAACTTATTTTCATGGAGGTAATACCCACATGCATCTACTGGTTTCATTGCTAAGGAAACACGTATCAACTGACTAGAGGCATTCTAAAGACTTTTAGGTTAATAAAGTAGTATTTGACCAATTTAATGGTGTAGGTCATACACATATGTATTAACAGTACTGATGTGACTGGTTTCCAGAACTGTTGTAAGCTAAAGCTGTGAAGTGCTTTGAAAAATCTGTATGAAACACTTAGACTTCTGTGGCTTAGACCCCTGTGGATGGCAGGAACACAAGTACCAAAGAAACTAATGGATATTAGTTCAGAATAATATTATTTTAAGGTATACTTGGCATGTAAGATGATAGAGCAGTAAATATTCAATAGCAATTGCATTTCCCATTGAGTAATGTGCAAAACATCAGTAAGGGTGCAATAAAGAGGTAAAGTACCATGTATTTATTGCAAATTGAGAGCATGTGTGCACACTAGACCTAATTGCTGCAGATAGTTTGGAAAATACCTGTTAATCTCTCAGTGATACATTTTAAATTCATGTTCTCTTACTGTAAGAGTTGGCAAGCTAAACTGCCTTATGCAGTGGGTACCTAGCAGAGCCTCATGTCTTTTCTAATGCAGTAAGCAGTGGGGTCAACAAGGGCACACAGGTGTCAACAGTTCTTGTCCCCTAAAATATAAGATAACCAGTGAAATTTACTGAGGACTAACAAAGCATCATTGCTTTCGATGTCTTCCTTTCTTCAGTTTGCCCTGTTCCAGGAAATCTCCTGTAAATGGTGGAGAACTTCTTAATGAAGAGTTTTAATAATTTTGTTCTTTTTTTTCTGCCATAATTTCTTTTTATTTTACATTTTAATGTGTAGTTTTACCCTTTCAACGAAATTAAATCAGATGATCTATTTTATTCTGTTAAAGACAGCAGCATTAATAACATCATTTTGCCACTAAAACAAATAAAAAAGCTGCAGTCCCTCTGTGTGGCAATAAGCATGGACACAGTTTTTCACGTGTAGGTCCAAATTAAAAGGCAATAATGTATGTCAAGAGATTTTTCTGGACAAATTTACCTAACAGCTAAGCCCATGCTTTAATAATGAATATGGCAAATAACATCTCATTACTGCAGTTGAATGACAAAGTGTCTGTGTTCTTCAATCTGTTTCTTGTCTGCTGAGGTCCACTGCCCCATGTGCTCCTGGCTGATCTACAGCCCACTCGCTCGAGAACATTACTCTCTAGACTGCTGGGACACAGGAAGGAACCCAGGCTTGTAATCTCAATCCCTCTGAAATCAGCCATTCCCAGTGCAGCTTTGGCTGGCTGATTACATGGTGCAGAGTATATTATTTCCTTTTTAGTTGGGGCAGGGTTGTTTCTGGAGGAAACCAATGAACTAAAATTCTCCTTTTAGGATTAAGGACAGAGATAAAAGGGGACAGGGAGATATGGTGAGCGCTGTCACAAACTCTGTTGTTGTATTTAGTAGCATCCTGGCAAATGCATTTTTTACAGCACTTGCATTTGTATTCAGAAAGCTGAGTCAAGAATTTTAAATCCCAGTGTATTATGCTCAGCTCACAATTCAGTGCCTTTAATTAAGAATGAAAACTGTGCCTAATTGACAATCTTTGAAAAGAATTTCCAGCCTTCCCACATCATTTGGCTTGGCACTAGAGAAATCAATGTGACAGGGGAAGTTGATTGATGAAATCTAACTCTGTCTAGTCTGCATTAACAGATACACGCAGATTATTCATATGATGCCACACGTATAAAAGAACATTCTACACACAAGAAGGTTCTTTTCAAAAATGTTAGTCAAGTCCCAAACCTTTACTCTGGGACTGTGTGCAAAACCAAGTTGGTAGTATATAGGTTCAGTGTCTTTTAACACCTACTCAGTGATCCCACCTCTGTAGAAAAACGAGCAAAGCTGAGAAGTAAGAGCACACAGTGGAGCCGAGAGGTGCCTACAACTCAGAAATGTAGCCAATTTGGAAAGGAAGCTATTGGGGTCTGCAGTCCAACAACCAAGTCAAAAGAGAATGAAACTGCAAATATTTAGCTTGTCCCCACAGCTTGCGCAGAGGGTGACCTGTGTTGTAAGACGCAGAGCCTACGAAGTCTGTTTGCAGCACTGCTGACTTGCAAGTGTTGATCCATTTCTGCCCTTCTAACAAAGAGACAACTTTGAATGGAGCACTGCTTTGAATCCATAAAGGCACGGAATTTCTTGCCAAATTTCCCCTTTTTCTGGCCCCAGTCTGACTCGTTCTGGTGAATGGTTTCTCTGAACAGAACTTGGCCATACAGCCCATCCACCCTTACTTACCTGCTCCTTGCTGTCTCCCAACGAGGACATCTGCTCCTGCCATGCAGCCCATGCCCAGAATGCAGACCACAATCCCAATGAAATGTACTGCCTTGTATCGTACCAGTAAGAAGAACCAGGAGAGGAGTATCACCACTGGGATGACAAAACAGTCTAGGAGCTGTCAAGAAAGAGAGGAAAAATTAACAACACATCAACCTGCCAATACTTTGCCCTAAAGTACTAGGATAGATTCCAGCAGAGGGAAGCAAGGTTATTTAGTTTGTTATAGCACTTTCTACCACCATCAGAAGGTGTATTCAAGTGGCTATTCATACATCAGACAGAGGGTAAGGCAGTCTGTGACAATTCCATGAATTCAGGAGATCTGTTGCTCTACTATAACACTCAAATGCACTGCTCTTGGATTCAGATGTGTATTTCAAATCCATAGGAAGAAAAGCTGGGCCAAAATAGAGTCAAACCACTCCATCTGGTCCTCACCTCTGGTGATTAATAGAAAAAGACTGAGGGCAGTTTTTCTGCAGTCTAGACATATGCTTTAATTCAGTCACTTCAGGTCTAAATATTAGGAACGTTCATAACACACAAGTTGATTTATTAAATCTGTCCATATAAATCAGGGGTTTTCTGCATGCAGAATGCTTTTGAAAAATCTGGCCCCTGTGGCAACTGTTATCTGTATGAAAATAAGAGTCCCATATGCCTTTGAAGGTAAAAAAAAAACCAAAAAAAACCCCAAAAAACCAAAACCCCATCTTGCCTGTAGTGCAAGAAACTCTTGCCAATAAACCCTTGGAAAGAGCTTTCTGAAATAAATGTTATGAAACACAATCTTTAATTGCTTGGTTTATTTCAGAGACATCCAGCAATAAGTCCAGAGAAGTTGTGATGAAAAAAGAAATGCACCAAATGTTTGTGAGAGGACCTTGAGATTTTCAAATTAAAATGTATTTTAGAAACTACCAGTATGTCATCAGGAAACAAAAGTCCTAGGTAAGAAACACCCAAAGAAACTTGACTTTAATCCCACTTCCTAAAAGGATACAGGTAATGAAGAGTTGCAGTTCTGTGGACTAATGATAGTATTTAACAAATTGTGCAGTATACACTACCGTTCAATGCCAATTGATATAGCATGGACCAGAGCTATATGATCGCATCTTCTTCCTAATGAAAATCTCTGGAACAACCAAAGGAGGAGATTGTGTCCATAGTTCTGGAAAACACTTCAGATATTGCTGCCTTGATTTTAGATGGTGTAATTTGATTTTTCTTCCCTTTGAGACTATTACATGTTACTTGTTTTCTCCGTGTGATTTACCACTAAGGACACTGTTATTGAAGATCAAACCACTTTTAATTTCTTTGTCTGTCCATGGGTTATTTGAAGAAAGAAAGATTTTTGGATTATTTCTACTGCTTAGAAAACTATTTTTTTACATGTGAGATACTTATGTAACAAATACTATATTTGTGGAATCAGCAAAAATATAAATACTAATTTTTGGACTAAGGATAATTTTCCTGAAACTTCATTTGAAAAACAAAAGCATGCAGTGAAAGCCCATCCATTTCAAAGATTTCCTAGACAGTGAGAGGTAAAAGCCTTCAGTAGAAAACCAGTTCATCGGTGGGACCATGCTGCTTTTGGCAGGCTCAAGCAGTCTCAAGAATAAATGAGGGAAATGGGAACGGTTCATGCAAAAATCAGATTCTGCATTTAAAGTGAGAGCTAATAATCTAAAAGTCATGGTCAGGCGTTTTTACAGTGAAAACTCTCCAGCAGTCCTCAAAACGCCATCCTTCACTGACAGAACACAAGAGGGGACAAGGTCTGGAAGAACTGCGACAAGCTCCTTCATCTGCATAGGGCACCTGCCCTGCCCCTGCAGAGCCTGCAGCACTCCCAGTGTGTACCCAGCTCACACTCAGCAGCTGGGCCTTGCAAAGACACACACATGCCACACATCACGTACACAGGAACAACTCCAGAAGTGGTGCTGCTGGGAGCAGCCATCTCTTGGGGCAGGGAGGGCTGGTGGCAGGAGTACCAAGCACATGCATTAAATCCTGAATATCTGAGGGAAGGGTACCCTTTGGTGTGTGGGGTGTGGACACAGCTCAACACCTCCTCTCTCACTCCACACTTGTGTCATCATGCCTGCACTTGCTGGATGTCTGTCCTCAGCTGTGCTGGCACACACTACACCTGTCATCACTGTTGAAGGTGGAGGGAAGGTGGTACCAAACAGAAGAAGGCAGGTACTTCTTACACCACTCATAACTATCCCTGAAAGTTGGAATGCCTCTATCCCGTTTCCTTCCAGGGCAGCATTGAACAGGTGAGCTTAAATCACCATTTTCTGACCTTACCACAGTTTTCTATTACTTAATGTGTGTCTACAGAGAAGACGGAGGCTCTTTCTTTAAAAGAAATCACATGAAGAATCCTAAAATTATAGAGGGATTTGGGTTGAAAGGGACCTTGAAGATGATCCAGTTCCAAACTCCCTCAAAGCTCCAGTCAGCCTGATCTGGAACACATCCAGGGATGGGGCATCCACAGCTTCTCTGGGCAACCTTTTCCAGTGCCTCTCCACCCTCACAGGGAAGAATTTCTTCCTAGTGTCTAATCTAAAGCTGTACTCTTCCAGTTTAAAGTCATTTCCCCTTGCCCTGTCACTACACGCCCTTGTGAAGTCCCTCTCCAGCTCTCCTGTAGGCCTCTTTAGATACTGAATAATCCCAATTTTATCAGCTTTTCCTCGGAGGAGAGGTTTTCATCCCTCTAATAATCTTTGTGGCCTCCTCTGGACTTGCTTTAACAAATCTATGTGCTTTCTGTGTTGGGTCCCCCAGAGCTGAATGCAGTATTCCGGGTGGGGTCTCACCAGACTGCAGTAGAGAAAAGACATGGGGCAATGGGTACAAGTTTTACTGGGAGAGGTGTCATCTCAATAAAGAAAGAATTTGGTTTTTACACTGGGAACAATCAATCATTGAAACAAACTTTCCAGGGACATAGTAGAGTCCCCATCACCAGAGATTTTCAAGATGTGACTGGACAGGATGATAAATAATCTAATCTAGGCTCCCTTTTCTATGAAAGGTTGGACCAGGTTGGAGGTCTCTTCCAAGCTGGGCTGTTCTATGAGTCTAAATTGTTCCATGAGTTTAAAAATTGCTTTTACCTTGTGTACTTCAACATGCAAATTCCCACTAAGAGTCTTTTAGAGGAAGATTTTAAAAATTCTTCTCATTCCATAAATATTTAAACATACCTATGCTTTCTAGTAGGTGAAAGGATGTCTTTTAAGCACTAACACTAAAGGATGCATGAACAGAACCTGTCACAAGTAAACAATGCTGGTAACAGCTAGAAAACACCTCTTTGGGGCTGGCAGTCCAAAATCTAATCCACAAATTGCTGTTTGGAATGCTGCAGCATCAACAGATACAAACATGAAATGTAGGTAGCGTCCACTGACATTATATAGTTCTTAAATTGTGCTCAGTTTATACCTATAATTAAACAATGAGGTAAACAGAAATAAATTAAGTTACAACAATGTAAGATATAGCACAATTTAGTACATATTGCTTAACTCTTTTTCAGATATTGCTTTATATTTTACTTCTCTGGGACTAAATTTGCCCTGCCTTTCTTTTTTCCTCAGATAAGCCTGTCTAGTAGAAGAAGGAATGCACATATATTATACAGACAAAAGATACGAGATTGAGGATTACCTCACCTGCAAGAGGGCTTTTTTATTGGTGGGCTTTTTTTTGCCTTTTATTCTTTCTTTTGTTTCTTATAGCTATGTCAGCTATTAATAAAAAAATATTATACCTAATTCTAATTTTTCTGTCTACAAAGCTTTTACAGCAAAAAAGATACATTAAGCTTAGCTGAATTTCACTTATAGTACATAAAGGTCAGTTTTTTATCTATATTGGTCAAATAATCATCTCTGATATTTCCCATTTTTTAAATTGTGTATTTAAAAGGTACTACCTATACCCTGTCATTAAATTAAATTAGTGAGTGATCAGATTTTAATCAACATTTCTGTTAATCACAGAAGTTATTAGATCTCACCAACCTAAAAGAAAACATATTTCCTATGTTGTCATGGGGTGGTGCAGACCACATTATTTGACCCTGCTGTGTTTGTGTTTGTCTGTCTCAGTCACAGCTCTGAATTGTGCTTGTTTGGAAGGCAGGATACAAAAATACGTAATCTATTGATATATTCTCCTACAGAAACTTCTTTTTATTATAAGAATGTTATGTTGTTGTAGAGATTGAAGATGATTATTTGACTCTAAAAGTCATATAAGTCTGCCAATGAAACAATATCAAAATCTATTTCTTCTGATTTCCTGTTTGTTAAATTATGTTGACTTTATTATACTTGTGAATTGTAGACAAATATTCTCTTGCTAGCAGTAAATATCCAGTCTCTGGTCTCACAAACTCAGCATGTGTCTGCATATCTACAGCAAGAATGTACTGCTAAGTCATTGGAAACGAGAGCTGGCAAGCTTTAATACAGAGGGTGAACTGCTGATCTGCAGCGATATCAAAAAGAAAAAAGCTGATCAGCAAACTCCCTATGGGAACAGCTGAGCTGAATCTTCCTTTTTAAACATTCATTGGATTTTTCCCCCCACAGTTATAAATCCTTTTTTTTTTTCACATTAGGGGGTTCTCATTAGTGTCACCCTCCAGCAAATCATGCAGAGAATCAGCTGCATGCCCTGCTTATCCTATGCTCCAGAGCAGAGGGATCAGTAATATCAGTGTCATATCCATCAAACATTGTATGGTCAAGCACATATGATGGCTACAGAATTTCAGCATGTGACCTGGAAATTTTAACACAAGTTAAAGCAAGTGCCATACCCAGTAAGAGACACAGCTTCTGTTATTTACTTTGTTTTTTTCCAAAGGAAGAAAAGGTTTGCTGCCCATTCAAGGGATTTTTCTCCACCCGGTTCCACACCACCTTCACAATATCACACACACTTGATTCAACAACAGCAGATGAGATGTGAACCCTCATAGAGCTGGATGCCAGCTGCCAGGAGAGCTGCATGGCAATTATGCTGCCCTGTGACCGAAACCTTCTGCAGGAAAGGTGTGGTTGTTGGCAGCATCTCTGACAGGATTATTTCAAGCAATTCAAATAAAAAAACGGAGAACTGTTTTTATCTTTAATGTTTCTATTTGCTACCTCACTACAACTTAACTACTTTCTTGCATGGTTTTTATTCAATCACAAAATTAGTGTAAAACCAATAACTTTTCAAAGTCAAAATATACATTACTCCAGGTAGGAAGACTAGTGAAAGAATCTGTGATGTCTCTTGTTTACAAAAAACGTAAATATGTTTATTTCCATGATGTGGAATAAACAAAAGCCAGAAGACTGCTCCTAAGCTGAAGCCTCTTTAAATCAGCCCTTTGCCCATAAGATCTTTAGTTTTTTTCTTGATGTTTCTAGAACTGTTCCTATCAGTTTCTTTAATCTACTCTCAGTATTTTCTTTTTCCCTGTGGTCACAGAAACTCACTAAAACTTTGACTAGTGAAAGACCTTCACCTCTATCTGACTTGCACGTATCAAAACCTGAGATGAGGTTTTTCCCAGCTTCAGCTTTCTGCGTGCACAGAAGGAGTTGAGCAGCTTCTTCAAGTTATGTTAAATGAAAGCTGGTGGTCACATCCAACCCATGGCTACTCTGCTCTCAATGCTCTACACAAAAACATGCTTTACTACCAACATGAGTAATCACATCTTCACTCTTTTTAAAAAATACACCCCTTCATCTTCTCAATACATGTATTCTTCAATACATGAACACCAGCTGTGCCTATACAGATTTGCTCAAATACCAGAAAAACATACCAACAAAGTGACCATGGAAATGGTCTTTCCTTTAATTGACTTCTTCCTCTGATTCTACACACCACTGTCAGAAAAAGATCATTCCTGACAGTTCCACCAGCAGTCCTGTGCTTCTGCAGAAACTCCCCCCTATTTTCTGTTTTGTTTCTCTCTAAGTTGACTGGATTAGGGCATTTTCTCAATGTTAGTCATTAGAAACTTCTCCATGTCACAACCTGCTGTAAACTATGTGGGGGCTCACATCCTAGTTTAGGAAAAATCATGAATGTCTCATGCAGAAAAAACTCTGCTTTTGCATGTCACCTGCCAGAATATGCAAAATGGGAAGAGAATGCCAAAATCTTTACTATTGTAATGAGCACAGCTCCACTCACTTTAATGAGATTTTGAATATTTACATTAGTAAAAATTTGGCTCTGGGTGAATTTTGCCAATAGAGGCAGGAACTCTGGGTGCTGACCGCAGATACTGTAGGGGCTGGTTTGCAAACCACAGATATATAACAAGCTACAAGACAGAACAGTAACTCAATGTGTGAAAATAAACCAGCTAACAAGATACACACCACAGCCTCTCCCAGCGTTAATGTACATTATGCAACACTCCTGCAAAGTGCTGATCTGTAAATTTTATTAACATTGCACTATTTCCTCACTGCCCTGAAGCTGAACAGGAAAGTATGAACAATCTTACATTTATAAGATGGGAGGAGGAAGGGAAGGAGTGAACTTATCTCTGCTTTTGAGATATTTCACATTAGTACGCACCAGACAAAGTGAAGCAACAACTTCAATATTGCACATCCCTTGCTCCTTGCTTCCCAGACTTGTCTCAAAATTATCTCAAACCTTCTGCCTCAATGTACACTGAGTCCACAGGGACCAAGAACAAAGTAAAGTCTATTGCCTTACAGCTCTCCTATAATAAGCACTTACTGCTGACTCCTTTCCTTTTCTGGTGGCAGTTGTTGGGATATGAAAACTGCCAGAGGTAATTGGAAGTATGATGTAGTGCTGAGCTTCACAGTGATCTAAGAGTAGTTGAGAACATCAGCATCATAGCTTTATAGCCTGTCTCCTGGTGTCTATAAATCCCAGCTTTTACTACCTTTGTTTTCATCATGCCAATCAAAGGCTTGATTACCCAAGGAATAAATTACCAGATAAATCGCTATTTGGAAACATCTCTCTCTCTCTCTCTGACAGTGCCTCAATTCTTGTGACATTGTGTGCATACTCTCCAGCACTACTATGCAAGGTGTTGCAGAAATAACCCAGATTTCTATGTGATGTCATAACACAGAAAAAGGATAACATCACCTCTAGAGAGAGCAACACAAGAGAGTAATATACAGATGGACAGAACAATGTATTGCAGCAAGGAGAGCTAATTAACACGGGGAGAAGGAGAGGGCAGTCAGCCTCATAACGCAGCTTGATATGATGAGAAGTCACTTACCTGGCAGCAAAGGGTACAATTGTTAGTATTATAACAGGCTTAGTGGAAGACATTATGGACTTGGGAGGATGTATGTGTATGGCACACCATAAATGCACTACAGGCAAGCTGAAGTCAAAACATAGTTTAAAGGAAATGTAATATCTAATCTAAATAACTGCAATAACTTCAGAATCTTTTAATTCCCTCTGGGGGAAGTAATTTTATCTGCTGTGTAAAAGGTGTCTGTAACAGTATTTAAAACATCCTTCTTGAATAGTTATTAAACTTTCCACAGGCTGTTTTAAAACCCATTAGGATAAATATGACACGCATTATCACAGGCAGTCCTGAAAGTTAAGTATATAGCTTTTAAAATAAGTCCATGGGATCAGGTGCTAGTGTACAAGTGAGTGTTTAGTGTACTTTCTGTACCTGGTACAGCTGATGTGCAAGAAGGCTGAAAAATCCATTGCAAGTAAGACCAATACATCAAAGAGAAACTGGACATCATTTTGCAAGTTTGGGCCACCTGGGAGTCAGGACACATATGCCTGATAACATTAAGTGTGACTGATCTCTGGGGCTTCTTGAAATAGGTGGGTTTGAATATCAAATGGATCCATCTACAAATTACTGTGCCTTTTACTTGGTGTATACTCAGTTTTTTAAGTGTACCCTCTAAGAAACAGTTTTAATTTACTGGCCTGAGCATTTTCATGTCTGTGGGAAGCTTGATTTCAATCCTCCCAGCTGAGATGGAGTTAAGTCAAGCCCTTTCTGTGGGACACTGCTTTAAAAGCTATGACTTTATGAAAAAGGTGGGTCTACACTTGCAATTTAGAAAGCACTCCAGGCTTTCTGCAAGCACTTGAGGCGTGCTAAGATCATATCTAATAAATTGAGTTCCTTGGGGTACTTTGATGTAGGAATACTTAGCTTTTGAGTTTTTAAATGGAGGCAGGTATTTAGGCATCTGTCTCCATCAATACAGAATCACTCTGGGCATACAAAGAATCAGAACTTAAAGCTAGCAAAAAAGAAGCAACCTGAAAGATTAAAACATACTTTCATGTCCCATGCTCTGAGCAGTGGGTTACTACACATAAAGAAGGGCTAGTGGATGTCCATGACATTTTAGATATGTAGACAATTAGGTGTGGGTTTCTTGCATTGTTCCATTGAGCCTAGTTGTCCTTGGATTGCACTGCTGGTACCTAAAGTGTACCTTGGATTTTATGCTTAGCAAATGACCTACACCTTGATGACTGAAATATAAATAGTACATTGATTTTCAATTTAATTTTTATGTCACCTAATTTGTGAGGGAGGTATTTTAGTTGTTTCGGGGTGTTTTTTTTTAAGAGAAAAATTATGTGTTTCTAGGCTTCACAGTACTTTGCCTTCATCTTATGATGGAGCTGAATGCCACATTCTTAGATACTAATTATAGAGTACACGAGGATTTGAAATAATCAGAAACATGCCCAAAAGTAACGGTTAGGTACCATATTCATCTCTGATTTGTTCCTACATGTCCTGATTCACTGTGATTTTGCAAGCGTTCGAAGACATTTAGGAAGGTTTATTAGAAAATCCTGTTTTTCCAGATCAAAGCCAAAAGAAAATCTTAAAGTAAAATATAGGAAAAACTTGGGTGTGAAATAGTGAGAAAAAGTAGGGCACCATTTTCAGTCTTTTTGCTGGAACCATGATGAAATAATACCAAATATATACAAAAAAAAGGATGAAGTAAAAACTAGAAACTCTGACAGCTCCAAGAGTTTAAAACCACTTAGCAAACAAAGCTGTTGAATGCTAAGAGTTTTTTGGTGAGCTGAACTGAGATCATGTGCAATAAAGGTGTATTTTTACTGTTAAACTTTGGCTTTCTTCTGGGACCATTGTAATGTTTTTTTGCCTAAAAGCACCACAAGCACTATACACTTGCATGTTAGTTTTGCATGACAGAGCAGAGATGTCATGTGGAAAAAAAGGATGTGCTGTAAAACTGATTTCCTACTGAAATGGTCCATGTACTACCACTATAAAAATACTGCAAGATTTCTCATTTACTGAAGTGACAATTTCAAAAACTCTCACATTTTCTCCATCAAAAAAGCCTTGGTGTACAGCCTGTTGAGTATAAAATCCCCTAGAATTGACTTGAAGGGCTTGATTCTCAGCAAACACAGGCATAGCTCCCACAGCCTTCAGTCAAAGCCATGCTGATTTACGGCAGGTAGCAATAGTTTCTTGGGTCTTAGTTCTGAAAGGATTTGAATTTTTTTTGCTATATGCCAGCAGGCACTTATGGCGTCACAGGTAGCACTCCTGCAGGATCAGGTCTTTCAGGACAGAAAGTTTTTTTCTCTTGAGAGAGTGGTTGTGTTTGCTTCTTCAAAAATCAGATTCTAAGAAAAGCTTGCACTTTTTCATCTCCTATTTTCTGTGTTTTCAGTCTTCAATTCATACCATGACACACTTTCACCAATGCTGAATCCCCTGAGCTGCTTCTGTTTCATCTTTAAATGACACAGGGTGTTTGGCTACATTTCAGAAAATGTGTAATTGGATTCAACATCTTAATGCATTACCTCATACTTGTCCCATTCTCATATCTTTGGGCTTGTCACTTAGAAGCTCATTCACACTAAGGTATGAAGGGAATTTAAAATGCAGGAGGTATTCCCAGTCACCCCCACATGTATCTGAGCAAACAAGGATAACAATGGAAAAAGGTAACAATGTATTCATTTCATGCCTGGAAGAAAGCTTGACAGCATTTGAGTTTCTACCTCTTCCTTCTTTCAAGGTACATAGGAAAGAAACCTGAACTCTGTTGTAATTTTGATGTGGGAGAGGTCTAAAAATGGACGTGGCATTGTCTGTGTCCTCTCACAGTTCTCCTGATCCACCATTCCTCTCTCTCAGTTTAAAAAGAGAACATGGATGATTTCATCTAGCAAATTTCCTGTCGAGGCACAGGCAATGCCCTTGAACTCTCCTGCCTGCTTCCCCAGCACACTGCAACTTCTGATGTCTCACACCAAAGGCTCTGCTCACTGCATTGCAGGCACGAGGGTCTGCATCTCCTGGAACTGGGGGCTCATAGGTCTGGCCAGATGAACCCTTGACAGGTGCTCGTTGGTGGCTTTGGGAGATGGGATTTAATGACCTGGATCCTCCTGCTCAGTCCACTATTTCTACTTGTTGTGAGGGAATCACGTTAAAGCAGCAATTCAGTTTGCTTTTCTCTTCAAGGCTGTAAAATCAGAGAATATGAGCTTCATGTGGATTTAAGCTTTACTCTATACTAAGTAAACAGATTTGGAAAAGTGTTAAAAACAATATTATATTGTCTGGGCATGTTTCAAAGAATCCCCAAACCCAGATTCTGATGCCAGAGGCATCTGTGAATATTTAGCATAAATCTCACATTCAAATTCCTTGGATTCATAGTTTTCTTCTATTTTGGCTTCTTATTCTGCTAAAGAAGCTCAGAATTTTCCAATACTGCTTTTCAACTATGAAAGAAATATATCCTTAATTAGCTTTGATCCTGCAGAACATTAACTGGTGCTCCTTTATTTTATTAGCTCTAATGCAAACTTCAGGCAAGTAAGGTTTAAAATACACTGAAAACTACCTAGCGTTGCTCAGTTATTTAAAGATACTGTAAAGAGGCAGTAGGCTTGTTTTAGAATAAGTAGCAATGAAGTATGCAATGATTTCCCAAGACAGACAATTTCCAGTCTCTTAAAAATGTTTCTATTATTCTCTTTTCCACTTAAATTGGAAGAAGCCTGATTTTTTTGTGTTTATAAAGATAAGATATCCAGGTTGGATCTTTGGAGAAATCACTACCCTGGCTTTTGTTCACTGCACATATAATTTTTTAACAGAGAGTACACGTTTTGATAGCTGCAGTTAAGCTGTTATATAACATAACACATCTAACGGCTTGCATTGAGGTAAAATTTCTTCATAAAAACTGCATTCATTTTACTTAATGACAACTTTTGCACTCTGATCTAATTATGGAATCCTCAATGTCCTCTATTTGGTTTGCTTGTCAAGGCTGTGACAGCAGTGGAGGATACAGCTTCTCTGAGAAGCTGCTAGAAGCTTCTCCTGTGTCTGACAGGGCCAGTGCCAGTTGTCCCCAAGATGGACCTGCTGAGGGCCAAGGCTGAGCCCAGCAATAACAGTGGTAGTTTCTCTGGGATAACACAGTCAAGCAGGGGGAAAAAAGTGCAACCCTGTGCAACAGAGACTGCAGCTGAAGAGAGGAGTGCGAATATGTGAGGGGAATAGCTCTGCAGACACCAGGGTCAGTCAAGAAGGAAAGGCAGGAGGTGCTCCTGGTGCCAGAGCAGAGATTCCCCTGCAACCATGGTGAGTCAGGCTGTCCCCCTGCAGCCCCTGGAGGTCCATGGTGTGGCAGAGATCCACCTGCAGGCTGTGGAGAACCCCATGCTGGAGCAGGTGACTGCCCAAAGGAGGCTGCCATCCCACGGGAAGCCTATGTTGGCTCCTCCTGGCAGAACCTGTGGAAAGAGAATCCCATGCTGCAGCAGGTTTGCTGGCAGGACTTGTGAGCCTAGAGGGAACCCATTCTGAAGTTGCCTTTTCCTGAAGGGCTGCACACTGTGAAAGGGACCCATGCTGGAGCAGTTTGTGAAGAACTACAGCCTGTGGAAAGGACTCACATTGAAATTGGTGAAGTGTCTCTTGTGGGAGGGATCCCACACTGGAGCAGGGGAAGAATGTGAATGATTTGATTGGCAATAAATTAAACATATTTCCCCAAGTCAAGTCTGTTTTGCTCATGATGGTAACTGGTGAGTGATCAGTCCCTGTCCTTATCTTGACCCATGAACCTTTCCTTATACTCCCTCTCCCCTGTCCAACTGAGGAGAGTGATAGAGTGGCGTTAGTGACCAGACAAGGTCAACACATCACAGACTTGCAGAAACTCAGATCTAATTAAGGAATCCTAAAATAGGTGCTTGAGGTTTTTCCATGTACAGTACAAAGGGAGAAAAACATTTCAGCCAATCTGAAAGTTTTTCCTTAAAGAACCAAATTATGTAGATAATGCCAAAAATGTGATTATGAATGGTTTAGCACAGGGAAATAAAATGAAAGAATCTTTTTGTACAGTTTGGAAAATACTGAGAAATAAAAACAGTCTAATATGGAAAAATGTGCCTTACAAGTCAGTGTTAGAAAGCACACAAAAGACAGAGACAGAATTAGCTATTAGTTCACTGAAGCCAATGAACACTACACTGCTGACCCCATTGGACCTATTACCTTATCACAAAACAGGAAATCCATTGAGTCCTTACCTGTACACTGGTAAGAGTCGTGTACTGATAAGCTTTGACTACCAGGTAGTTGGCTTCTATATCTATTATCCCCAGGATCATGTACTTCCACCATCTCCTTTTCAAAATTGCCAGCAAATTTTCTTCTCCTGTGGTAATAAACAAGAAGAGTTATGTAAGAGTTAGGTTTACATGCCCAAAATACCTGCCTATTGAGACAAATTATCTATATCTCTCACATTCACACCACGCAGTTGAAAGCCACCATATACAAAGAGGTACTGCAAGGACGTGAAATCTAACACATCCTATTTGTCTAGCAGATATTAAAAGACCCAGCCTGGCAAAGTACTGCAAGGGTCAGACTGACACTTCACTTAAGATGGAAACACCATCAAGAAAAGCAAGCACAGCTTGAGCAGACCAGGTATATGTTCTGACTTTTAGTTTTATATATACACACATATATATGCACATATAAAATGCTAAAGAATGGAGCAGTGTATGCATTTATACTTTCCACATACACTGATAAAATGTTGTATGTTGCACACATGATGCAACGGGGTTTTGCAAGAGTGGGAGATTACTGGTATTTGTAAATATGATGGAATATTAAAGCAGGAGAGCAACAGCATCACATTTGGGCATATAACAGATCCTGTTCCAAGGATGGTTACTCTGATTCTAGAGGTTCAGAATATCAGACTTGTTTAGAGAAAGGCTTCACTGAGACAGATTTTGCATGGCAGGTTGCCCTGCTCCCAGAATGTTTCTTCTGAAATAGGCAAGTTTGCTGCCTTCTGTGGGAACCCTGTCAATCAAGAGTATTTAATCTTAACCACGTGAAAACTGACAATACAATACAGCCTGCAGATCAAACCCACAACTTGCAAAAGGTCAAAGCATTCCTCATGCTCACCTAGGGATTATTATTATTCTCCATTCAAAAGCAAACAGCTCACTAGCGAGGGTGGGCAACCCTGTAACTTATTTGCATTACAGTAAGTTCCACACATGACAAGACCTCACTATGAAAGGGGCAGGCTGACTGAACATTGTACAACTGGAAGTCTTTCAGAGTCTGTAGCCTAAAAATGGATCTAAGTAGGGTTGACTTGTACTGCCAAAGTGCCATAAATGGTATTTGAACTATCTTGAAAGTTTTAATGAAAATCCACTACTGCAAGATTTGTTCAGGTTGCTGCAGCCTTTCTAAGTGCCCGTGATCATCAAAATGGATGATGGAAAACACAGAAGAAAAGGAACATTATTATCAATTGCCACCAAAACTTGCTCAGGTTTCCTAATTCTCCTTCATATTTTTCCTTCATCACAAGTGTGTTCATTCTCTGGTTCAAATAAACCCAGTAATACATGGGTTGACATACCATGGCAGAAACAACAGGCTCTCTAAAGCACAGGTATCTCAGATCTTACAAGATTCAAACACTAGAAAACAGATAATTACTTCAGAAATTAATTCAGAAATCATAGATGTTAAATCTTGGCCCTGCTGAGTGACTTGAATGGATATTTTCCTGAACAAAGCATCTGAATAATTTCATGTTTGTTCATTAACAGATGCTCACACATACACACTTCCAGTGGGATATTATGAGGCAAAGTCTAATTATTTGTTACAGTGATAATGACATTGAGTGCAAAACTGTAAATGCTAAAAAGTCTTCTTTCCCTTTCATCCCTCCCTCCCTCCCTCCCTCCCTCCCTTCCTTCCTTGCCTCCCTCCCTTCTCCTCCTTCCCTCTTTTTCTGTCAGTGAGCAACAGAAAAGTAGCAGACACAAGGTGGTGAGTAGCCTAATATTTAAGACAATGAATAGAGAGTAAGTACATTCAGTCATACCACACTTTTCTATTACATTAACAGAACTCATAAAAAAGAAAATCCCATCCTTCAGACATAATTATGACTTCATCTATGGACTTTTATGATGATTTAAGCATGCAGAAAAAGGAATTATTCTAATTATTTTTCAAATTTATTTAGGGAGGTATTTTTAAAAGAGCATTTGAGATTAGGTGTCCTAATGTCTACTAAAATCAGTGTAAACCACACAGATAGATCCTTTACAGGTATTGAAACTACATCTCAAATTTTATGCTGACCAGACAATACCTTTAAAACACCAACTGGAAAACAACAACACAATGGAAAGATGTGGTTGACATGTCAGAGTGATTTTTCATTTTAATTGTAAAGAGAAAACTAAAAAAACAAAGACATTAAAATGCAGTCTCTATTCCAACAGTGAAAATCCCACCTGAACCTGTTTTTGTTACAGTAGGACCTTGGTGGTACCAGCAAAAGCAGAGAGAAGCAGCAGGCTCAAGAACTGCACTGGCAATAGGTTTTCTGAGCCAGGACTATGGATACAACTTAAGGACTCTTGGCGTCTTTGGTTTGCCAGTGCTTTCTTCAATTTCCATCCACAGATGTGGCCAACTAAACGAGCTTTAAAAGTGAATGTATGGCCATGACTTCTGGCTAATGGGTAAAGTCAGAGTTTCTGGCAATGGAAATGAAATCTTCTACAATTTAAACAGATATGGACAGTTGTCTCTTTTGTCTTCTCAATCTTTTCTTTGCTAATGGTGAAAATAAGAAAAATACTTGGCATGTGGTAACTTGTCTTTGATATACAGCTCTGAGATATTCCAAACTGTAAAAGATCAGTTTCTGCTGAGGATGCTGGGTAGAAAAAAAGGCAATGCCAAAATTAATTTATACAGCCAGTGTATAGCTCTGAAGAACATTTGTTTAGTTTCACAGCAAGTGCCTTTGTCTTGCCCAGTGGAAAGCAGAGGGTATACAGGCATTCAGCATGACAGAAATAAACTAGAAAATTTGCTCCTGGAGAAAAATCTTGTGCAGGAGATGCATTTTTTTTCTGTGGAACATACTTAGTCTTCGCTTCCACTCATTTGCTGCATCTTGTGCTACTTAAAGTGCAAGAAAGGTCTGGCTTCTGATCAGGGTCCCTGTGTCCACATTATTATTACTGTTTATCATTAACGTATCAGTTGGGCAAATCTAAAAGCATTAGCAAAACTGATGAACTTGGGGTATATCTGAGCTTATCACAAGTGATATTCCTCAGGGCTCAGTGTTGGGGCCAGTTCTGTTTAATATCTTGAGCAAGTGCTCCCTTGAGTACAGACAACACCAAGTTGAAAGAAAATTGTAGTTGTAGTGAGATGGGGATTGGTCTCTTCTCCCAAATTACAAGAGATAGGACAAGAGGAAATGACCTCAAGTTGTTCCAGGAGAGATCAGTCATTTGGAAAAATTTCTTCATGGAAAGGGTTGCCAAGTACTGGAACAGGCTGTCCAGGGAAGTGGTGGAGTCCCATCCCTGGAGGGATATAAACGGTATGTGAATGTGGCACTGAGGGATATGGCTTAGTGGTGGACATGGCAGTGCTGGGTCAACAGTAGGACTCAATGATCTTAAAGGTTTTTTCCAACCTTAACAAAATTCTATGATGCTACAAAAAGCCAACACATATTTAACGTCATTAATCTGGGGACTGCTATTTGTTTAGTGCTTTCTATTTATTTGGCATTGTCACCACAATTTATAGAAGGGGATGAATAGCTTCTAAAGTGGGCGATTTTCTGGGGAGATAGGCAGAAGGAAGATGATCATCCGCATGACTGTCTGTCCAATGCTGTGGACAAACCAAGGAAGAGGCAGGTGGAGTCCTGGTTTTGATCTGTGCCTGAAATGAAGTCGCCATACTCAAATGTCCCACTTTAGCAAAAGTGACCCAATAGAAGACAACAGTGGAAGACAACCTGGAGAATGTGTGGCACTGCCAGCTGGACAGGAACTCTGAAGAGCAGTCCCAGATGGCATCCTCAGTGAATTCAGACAACAAAGAGAAGGGAAATGGGAGTTAAGGAGGTAAGTGGGAAGCCTTGACTTAACTTGGGAAGACTAAAAGGAGAAGCAAAGGGAATCGAGCTTTTCTCTATACATCCTGAATAGAAATAAACATCACATTTGCATAAAAATGAGGGGAACAAAACTATCACAATTCATTAAAAATAAACTAAAAAGAGAAAATTTGAGGGTTTTTTTTTTTTTATTTCCTTTGATGACAACTCAAAGCAAACTAATTATTCACATATTTTGAGTCATAAGCATTGTAGGCCAGAAGGACCAAATGTAGATGCCTATACCCGAACTAGCTGGTAAGGCATTTTAAAGGTTTGTTTCAGCGAACTCTTTTTAACCTGAATTGTTTAGAATGAGATACATTGGGAAGAGAGATTATTTCAAATCACGTGTTTTGTTATTATTGCAATAGGTCTGTGACGAGGATTTCCAGCCAGTCATATAAACAAATATTAAACCATAAAGTGTGCAGGTTGGCTTAGGGGCAACTTTTCCAGTGAGGCAAAGCACACATTGATGTCAGTGAACATGCATTTACGTAAGTGCAGAGTAATGCCATCTTTAGACACTACCATCTTTTGATGGAGGTCCCCCTTCAAAAAACAAAAAACAAACGCCTGACTTCTGTCAGCACTTGAGCTTCTGAAAATATAAATCTTCATATTCAGTCTAATCCAAATGTAATGTAATTTATAGGTAAATTCCCTATTAAGAATATTTCAAGATTCAAAAGTCTAACATACTGTTAATACAGAGAAATACAAACCCTCTCTTCTTGCTCTTTCTAGAATGTCAGGTTTAAGTTTTAAATTTTTTACAAATTTTGCAGTGAGACAGTTATATATACAGAGGAGCTCTCAGTGTTTGCAAAAAAAGCTACAGCTTTGCATCTGCTGGCTCAAATTAAAAATCAACAAATAAGCTGCTTTGTAGAAGAGATGGTTTTACATCATGTAATAAGGATTTACCCCTGGGGGGTTACAAAATTAAAAATAAATTAGAGAGAAAATTGAAAGAGGCTTTAGCTGTGCAGTGTCTACCAAAAATACATATATACATGTACAAAACTCTTTTTACATTCACCCACACAGCCACAGAGGTACAATAAAAAAACCCAACAACCATTAAGGCAGTAAATTCCCAATTATTTGTGTATGGGCTTGGGACACAGGTGAATAACAGCACTGCTAGACCAGAAAATCAGCATATTGCTTCTCTTTCATCCACTGCAGTATCTCTCTTTTACTTCAGATGACAACTTGCTATTTAGATCAAGATCATCAAAGGAGATGTGCTCTCCTTCTTCCTTACAGAGTTTAGCAGAGAGATCTAAATGAGTGCAGAAGACTTGCAAGGAGGAAGCCAGACTGAGGAGGAAGGGCTGCCAGGCACGCTGGTCCCTGTCTCACACAGGAGTGCCAGAGTCAAGTGCTACATGGTAAAGAAGCAAAAGTCTCACAGACAATGAACATTATACCAGCATTTACTTATTATCTCTTTTGTTTGGAAAAGAATCTCGGTTACAAATCAAAATTACAGGATAATTGTTTATTTTATTTTCAGCCATTATAGCAAATCTTGCAGGTACAGAACTTCACCAATACCAACATCGTTTCTCCACAGACTTTGTCCATCCAGCCCTGTTGCAGGACCAGGTGAAGGAGGCAGTCAAACAGGGTAATACTGTGTAGGGGTAACACAGATAGCTGTTCTAAAAAGTCAACAGGCTCCCATGCCTGAACAATAAAACTTTGCTTATTCCCTGCTTTGTCAAGTAGCTGGTTCAGGAGACTGAAGGCCTGCTGTAGAAGACTTTCATCTCCCCAGAAATCTTAAAAGAACTGTTTCTCTTCTGTGTGACTGTAAATCCTGTGATCTAAAAAGATTTCTTATTTCCTCATATCCACTTGTATTACTGATGACTACTTTATGGGAATATTGTTGCCTAAAGGCAAAACACCACCACTGCTTAATTATTTACACAGTAGAAAAAATGCTTTCTTACAGGAATGCTCCTCCAGAGTTTGGCTTCACAAAACATCTGAAAATACTCTGTTCACCTCATGGATGACTGCTTATAGGCTGCAGTGTTTTTGTCCTAGACCATGTTTTCAGCAAGCCTTTGGGAGACTAGATAGCATCAGCTCCTTTTGCCTCCTCAGAACATCTGATCTTATCCAATCTGATCCTACTCACAGCTCCCTCCTGCTTCCTCTCTCTCAGTGGGAAAACTGTGTTGGTGTAACAGCCCTGAGTCGCTGCTGCAAGCAGCTCTCACATGTTCCTGCTCCTTGCCCTGTGCCAGCACTGATGCTTGTGGAGCTGCACAGTGAGCCAGGGCAAAGACTTGCCTAAAAACAAAGATTTGAGGTTTTCAGGTTAGGCTTGTGTCTTGAGCAGCATGTCTTGAGCAGTGTGAGCCTTCTTAGGCTGTGTCCTGAGCAGTCTGTGACCAAATCCCTATTAGTCCTGTGGGAGATGAGCACCAAGTAAACAGATTCAGACAAGGGACAAGATTCCCCATCTCTGACACAGGATGAGTTGTGTATGCTTACCTTATTAACATGACATAACACAGCATTTCATTTACCAAATTACAAGCTCGTTTGCAGTGTTTAGACTTGTTATTTCCTTTTAGAGATTTTGCAGAACAATCTGGTTTGACCCTGGATGTAAATCATAATAGTTGAAGTCAGATCTAGGACTTTGAACATGCATTTTCATAAAACATGAAAGGATTAATTTTTGGTGCCTTGGTTTTGATCCAGCCTAAACTCTGATGTTAGATCTGATAACGTTCACATGTCTTATTTCTTGAGATTACAGGTCACACGATTTTTTTTTTAGGGGTAAATTCAATTAAATCTGCACAAATGAAGTAGCTGACAATTTTACTCATGCCTCAGTTTGTCTCCTCCTGCCCACCCAGAAGATTACATATGGTGGCAGACACAATGCTGGGTGTTACTGCCACAGGTTACTGCAAAGAACAATCCATGTTCAGAACTGTGTAAGAACTGAATAAAGATCAGAACAGTGTACTGTTTCAAAAAACAAACCTCTCTACTCCCAACTCATTAAAATGTCAAGATAAAAAACACTGTGATGTTTCTAGTACACATTTTTCTTCATTTAATTTGCTTTATCTCCCACCCTAAACTTAGGTAAGCACCTTTCCTGAAATGACAGACTGTGTCCCACTCTGTCATGCAGAGGGACATGAGCACACCAAGAAGCTGAAGCCTTCTCTCAAACGTGAGACTTGATAATGTCTTTCTGCATGAGTCTTCCAAACTGATTTCTGATCTACAGTACTCTCAGATTTAAGTTACCTCTGAGCTAACACTGTAGTCTGTCAGGTTTTGGAGTTAAGTCTGGCTCACTCTTACACAGAACTACCTCAAAACACGCTTCTAGATAGATGATTATTGTAGGTCTCTTCCAACTGAAATATCTCCTCTCCTCTCCTCTCCTCTCCTCTCCTCTCCTCTCCTC
>VZRZ01003594.1:762337-812197 GCA_013398175.1 Climacteris rufus
CTCCTCTCCTCTCCTCTGTAAGCTCTGCAGTCAGGCCCTTTTTCATTGCTTATCCTATTTTATCTAGTATAAAGCTTCTTACAGCAATACAAAGGTTGTCAGAAGAAAAAAACCCCTTCTTTTCAAATTTACTAGAGCGTTAGTCACATGAAAGGCATCCATGTATATATAGCTGTATATCATTTATAAATGTGTAATTTGCATGAATAATTTATCCTTCAGGATAATCTTGGGCATGTTAATCATATTCACAACAGTTATTTAAAGTAAAAAGATCTTAAAAGAAATAATGTTCATTGTTTAAGGCAGAGGAATCGGTTAGGATGCATGAGCTTTCTATTTTTTTTTTTGACCTTTCATCAACTCATTACAAAATGTTGGTCCAGCCACCTACCCACTTTGTGACATTTTTTTCCCAGCAGACAGATACGAGTAATGAATTATCTACTTGTTATTTGTGATTCCTATAAATGTTATTCCTCAAAGCATGAGATTTGACTGAGATAGTAAAAACAAAGACACAATGCAAATTGCCATTACTATTAACCATCCATAGATCAAGCAGACCCAAACGAAACTGAATGTCTACTCTTGTCTTTAAAAGACAGTGAGAAAAGAATAAGGAAGCCAAGGAGTGTGTATCCTTCTCTATTCCCCATCAGTAATGTCTGAACACACTGACCCAATTTAAGTCTAATCTCACAGAGAGTACAAAGATATTTCTTCCTACAGATTTATTGTGAATAGTTAACTGAGCAGAAGAGAGAAAGCTTAACATTGCCACCACAAAGTATAGGCTTGGAGGTACACACACTACTTGCTACACACCAGAGTCTGGACTCTGTATCTTCTTACACACCAGCTCATTCAACATGAGCTGTAAATCCCTAAGAGATCAGGCAATGTCAGTTCTGGGGATCACCAAATTACTACCTAGTAACTGGTGCTGGCATGAAATAAGAGCAAGCATACGGCACACATGAAGGAGAACCTATTTTTTTACAGGCTATGAAGCCTAGAGATACATACCAAGAAAGAAACCTCTCTGCTAGTGACTACTAAGAGCAATAAAGCTATTGGTGAATAACTGAAAATGGGAGTGTTGTCTCTTGCGGTACATACACTCTCCAACACTGTGACAGCACTTTTTAGTTTAGCAATAAATCAATTAACATTTAAAAGAGCATTTAAAAGTAGAATAAGGTGGGAAGCTGATGATAAAGAAGCAATGCTGGTAGAATTAAAACTTCATCTGGAGTCAATAGTGTTAACCAAAAATATGTAAAATCCTAATAACCAGCACTATTTCATGTCATTGCCCAGGGCCAGGGGGAAAGCTGAAGAGTTCAGAATACATTAGGGCTGGATGGCTCAAGAAAAATATGGCTTTACAGATGTGCCATGATCTCTAGACGTATCCCAATATTCTTCTGTGTTAAAAGTCTGCAAACATACTCTCAGACCTCTTGGAGTATCTATTTGTGGCACAACCATGGGAAAAGCTAAGAGAGCTATCCCCTTTCTGGAACTTTCCTCACACCACTGTTGGTGACCTGGAATAAAGTTTGCCAAACTTCCAAATTATATATTAAATATTAACTCTGGAGGAATACAGAAGCTTTGAAAGCTTCTCATCACCATGGGTAAAAGCCTCATATCAGAACAGCCACAGATTATTCGAGAACCACCACTAATTACACATGAAGCAGAAAATGTAGGAGCTGCCACTTGTTAAAGCAATTGTGAGGCCAGTCCAGGTCTCCAAGGTGACCAGCAGCAGAGGCCCAAGACAAGCATGCAGGACACACCAACCTATTGTGGCTCCTTCATTATCAGCCACAGCATGAGCACCTTGTTGTGCATGGCAATAATTCCAAAAGGCTCATTCAAAATGAGTAAACCCAGTTAAGAATAGAGAAAATGCAGGCATGAGCACACAGAAATATGTGAAACACAATGGCTTCAAATAACAGTCAGAGCTGCTGCATTCAGTAACTTGCCTATTTCATGGTGCTTCCCAGAGCCATACACACCAGTAATCTCAATGTTGCATCTAGAATAATCAAAATTACTAAAATACCCCACTGTTCATATCCTTTGCAGCATGACTACTGAAGTATGACACCAAAAGCATAAAACATCACTGAACCGTGCTAATTAATGGGCATAAGGCATCACATAGCTAACATGTTAACTAGACATCTGTGGGCAATTCTGTTGAAGAAACTGGCTATTTGTTATCACATAATCCTGAACGAATTACTCAGAATGACCATTAAGATTAGAACATGAAGCCAGATATATTTTTAGATGACACTTTGATTGGAGCAGATGATATTTTGTTGCATCTGTTATGTACCTAAAACAATAGGGTCTCGATGTGACCTTTGAAGATTTAGCGGTATTAGTATCAGATAAACAAATCAGAACTATACATCCATATATCTCCATAAAGGAGGAAGCAATCTGGGAGGCAGCAGGAACACTGGAGAGCAGCCCTCCAACTTGCACTTTTTGACTCCTGTGCTGGCAGAACTGGGCTAGAAAAACTTTGCAGTGGGGTCAGGACTGTAGCATTTCTGACAAGAAAAATACAAATTTTCCTTAATTCAAACTCTATAAAAAGACAAAATATATTTATGAAGCACCTCTAACAGGTGCATAGTCAGAGTAGCTAACTTTTGTGTATTTTTTGTCATCTTTCACAAGCATGGTGATCAGGACCAGCACACAAGTGCACTCATACCCGGAAATGTGGTGAGCTGTGAAAGTTGATGCAATACAGTTCAGGAGTTGCTCTAGAAAGCAGAACTCTAGAAAGGAGTTGCTCTCAGAGTTTTCTCTAGAAAGACCATTAAATGTTAATTAAATGACCAGTGTGTACCAGTTTACCCTCAGAAAATTGGTCAAAGCAGCTTTGTATCAGGAACTGACTGTCATCTGGTCTTGTTTTTGGCTGGAATACAAAGTGGAACCCAAAATCTACAGACAAAGGAAATGTTGTGTCTCAGCCTAGTGTAGTCTTGAAGTCTGAAAAACACAGAATGCAATTACTGTAGCTGTGCAACTTAACTAATGAGGAGGTTGAGAGCGGGACTGATAAGCAGTCAGATGACACGCTAGCAAGATGGAGGTCTGCAGTCCTCTAAAAGTCTGCCAAAAGAATCCCTGAAGGGTGATGTACAAACAGAGATATCCCATCACTGCTATTTTAACATGAGTTATGCATCTGATAGTGCTACTGATGACTGGAGATTCATGCACATGCTTAAGATATCAAAAGAGTAATTAACTGAAGATAACATGTATTATCTTTCCATGGAAGAAAGTGATAGCCAATGAAAGTACGATAGAGAAATCCAGGATCTCATAAAATATATACAATAAAGTAGTTTGGATCCTCAGGTATCCTGCAGCAGGAGAGCTAATGCCACTGTGCTAATGCTTAATCCATGAGGACATTTGGTACTTGCTATCCTACCGTAACAAGAGAAACTCCAATAGTTCATCCAGAAACTGAACTGTGTACCTTGGAAAAGTCCAGCATGGTTTTAGGAAGAGCTGGTTCCAGGGGCAGAATCCAGAACCAGCCCATAAGTTGATACTTCCCAGAACAGTTGTTGGGAGTCCAATCCCAGGAAAGCTGCAGTTCTGGGAGGGCAAAAAGAGGTCAGTGGGGGAGGCAGCCACTGGAACATGCAGCCAACACTGCTATTTTGGCTTCAGAATACATGCAAGTAGATCACAATGAGCTATTAAGATCAGACCTGAAATAATCAGCGCTTGGTGTGTGTCATCCCTGGAAATCTCAGTCACTTTCTGCACACTCTTCTGTAATGTGTACTACTGAATCCTGTGGTGCTCAGCAGGGTGCACTGAAAATTAAACATCTCCCACTCCTCACCACAAAGATTTCAAGGGAATATGCATCTGCAAACACATCTGAGAAGTATACAAACTTGACATAGAAGCTGTGAGGAGTCATTGCTCCTCTCTTGATCCCAGCTGATAGCCACAAAGATAAAAATATCTCCAGCAATAAAAAAAGCAATATTATTCACAAGGAAGAAAATTATTATAAAAAAGCCTTTCCTTTACATGAATCCTGTTTTGCAAGCAAATTTCTGAATACCTCACTGGCATTTATCTGTCTTGCCTGTGTTTTACAGGTATTGACATGGTAGCCTTTCCACACCAATGGGAAGTAACACCTAACTAGAAACACCTCCAATTCATTTATAGGAGAGGAAATACTAATGCGTTAGGAAGATCTTCTGGCTGGTAAGTGCAACATGGAATTATATACAATGTGAAACTCAGGGTTAGAATATAAGGAACTTGCATCCTATGCAATTAACATCCAAGCAGAAATTCATTAACTGATCAGGTAGCCAACCATTAATGTGTGAATTATGACCATGTATCACAAGCACAGGATACCCCTTACATATCCAGCTGGTTACTTACACACCAACAGAACCTTTACCATCTCATCACCTGTCATTTTATTCAGGAGCACATCTTCCCATGCTTAGAAGCATGCATATCTGACTCAGACACATATCCTTTGACATCAATCCAGTTGTGCAAGATCCATAATTTTTCTTCCTTTTCCCCATTCCACAGTTGAAGACCAGAAGCAGTTGCATCATGCAACAACTGTTCAGCACATGCAGAAAGGGACTCAATGCACCTTTCCAGCACAAGCTGCTAATAAAATTGAAAGAGCAGTGAGAGCTTCAAAGCACAGATAGAAATTGCATGGTGCTAACAATGCCAAAGTCATGGGTTTGATCCCTGTATGGGCTGTTCACACAAGAGTTGGACTCAATGATCCTTACAGCTTGGAGTACTCTGTGATTCTGTGTATGATTTTCTTACATTCTATATATGAGTGTTGTACTGATGCATCCAATGCTGAAAAATGCACCAGCACAGTGATTCAAGAAAAGGAAACCATTCCAAAAGTAGTGGTCACCTTAGCAATCCCATCTCTCAGAAGAGTCATCAGCACAGGCAGAATGAAGGTATATCACACAAGATCAGGCAGCCAGAAAGGCTGAACAGTCTGTCTGACCCTCTCAGAGAAAAGATGTGTCAGTGTGTGGAAGACTCAAACTTCATCATACAGACCATGATGAGTAAGTATGAAATCTGGTTTGTCAGCAACAGTAAAACATCTTCTGTGAGAGAAGTAGAAGAACAAGCTTACAGGAAATGCAGTTAATAAAATAATTCCATAAAACACTGGGTGGCATCTAGCATCAAGAAAACCTTCTTGTAAAAAATCCTGGATTAAATAGGTGATGAACCTGCACATGAACTTGATGGGAAAAAAAGGTAGCAGGTGTTATTGAGCTCTGAAACATAGAAGGGAAAGTTAAGGGTTCTGTAACCCTTAAAAAAAGAATTAGGGTACCATTAAATATCCCATAACTATTCCCATTCTTTGATATTTAATAAATATGTATTCGCAATTGTATTAAATCATGGCCTTAATTTTCTGCAGCCTTGTGCCCAGTGAGTGTCATCTGGATGGAGAGGAACTATACCTGCTTTGTTCAGTGTGGCAATGGGTCCATGAAGTGCTCAACAGCAAAGAGTCTGGGCTCTCTGTGATGTGAGAGCAGCACTTGGTGTCTCCAGTTTCCATCTTCTATAGTGAAATGTATCCTTCTGTGAAGGCTCAGCCCTGTCAGCCAATTTACTATTGGCAGTAATACTATATACATATATAAAATATGTTTATTTATTTATACATAAAACATAAGCAGAGACTTCAGGTGACATTTGTGTAGGGCAGTCCGGGTGAATTAGATCCTTTGGCATGTTCACACAGCTGAGAACTTCCAGTTGCAAGCATCAGGCTGAGCTCTTATAAAATTCTGAAGAGGCAATTTCCCCCAAATTAAATGAAAAATCAAGTTTTCCAGCCATCAGAAGTCAAATGAACATGACTCTGAGCAACCCAGTTGAAGATGTCCCTGCTCATTGCAGGAGGCTTGGACTAGATGGGCCTTTAAGGTCCCTCCCAACCCAGACTGTTTGATGGTTCTATGATTCAAAATGATTCAGCTATTCACAATATCCCCAATACCCAGAGCACCATAAAGGCTCTGGCCAACTCTTGTCATCCACTCCTTCCTCACCAATGCTGCTGCTCTCAAAAGCCAGAAAGCTCAGCCCCAGCAATAAGCACAACCTAAAAATTAGGATCTAGGTATGTAATCTTAAGAGCTACTTTACTGATACAGGTATTTACACTCGCCTCACTGAAAAAATACCAGTAGATGCTTAAAGAATAAGATAGAGGGTTGGACAATACTCCTTCCACCACAAACCTGCCTCTCCCTTGTCTGTAGAGGAGAAAATGTATGCTTAGAAAGAAACTGCAAGGAGTTGCAGTTGGGTCTGGACTTGTGTAGCATCAAGGGGCAAGGAAAGTTCCTGTATAACCACAGGATTACCCAAAGGCTAATCTGGCATGCCTTCAGTATTTTCATTGTTTGCACTTCTATTCCAGTAAAAGATAGTGGGTTTTCCTTTTACCTTAATCACTGTTTCATGCTGCAGCATGAAAACCTGGAAACCTGGGGTTCCACACATAAACTCTATTTAGATGGGAGAGAAAGGAAGTGAAGAATACCGCCTGTGATCTGAAAGGTGACTGGAGTGGTAATTACACGGAGAAAACCGAAGAACTATATTTTAAACACCACAGTACATTAGTACCTTCAGCTGAACTACACTATAACTTCATCATATGAGATGGATGCAAGCTTTCCTATCTAACTGTTCATGGTTTGTAATTGTGCTTTTCTTGAGGCCAGTGTGGATATGAGGAAATCAAGAAAGGGGGAGCCCAAACTCCCATGCCGCTAGTCTAAGAAGTAGAAATTGCTTATTATATAGGTCTGAGAAATACTGATTGGGAACATGCAGGTAATGAAATGACCTGCCAGGTGAATTTCTCAGGTCATCTGTCTTCTAAATATTTGAAAAAATATATTTCAATCTTCCCTTTGCTTCTCTTTGCACAACAGCTATTCCCGTGGAAATGTGTCACTCCTGACTTTACAGTAGTGGCTGTCTGAAAAGGCCATCAAGACCCAAAGACTTTCACTCACCCAGGGTTTGAAAAGCTTTTCTGCTATTTCCTGCAAGAGGTGAAGCTTCTGATACCAGGTTGTCAGCCTAGTGCATACTCTGACAAGGGTTTGCTCTGCAAAGTCTCCTGCTCTTCCTCCCCACAGGTCCCACTGCTGTCTGTCTACTGGAGCTGCCTGGCTCCATGCCCTGCAAGACACCCCTCCTCCCACTCACATCTTCTCTGATTTTATTAATGACACCTCAAAAAATGCCCTATTCTCATATGCATGTTTAATTCCTCCTCCTCAGACAAGAAAGACAGCTCATGAGTGTTCACAGTGGCATATCCTGAGCTCTCATTTCTTGTCCACCTTCGTGTCCAGTGCTCCAACAAAAGGCAGAGACTGAGAAAAGGAAGTGCCTTCCCAAATATTGCCATGCCTGCTTTATAGTTTTATCTTCCATGTATCTCCTTGACCATCAACCTGAGCAGCAAGGTGCAATTTAAATGAACTGTTGTCATTTATACATGAGCTGCCATTTAGCTGCTCATTATAGAACCACAGCTCTAAAAGATTGTGATGAGTCTGTTAGCTTCCCTTAATAACCTCTTTCAAAAACAGCAGTGATATTGCTCTAAAATTCAAATTCTCATCAACTCTATCAGTACTAAGAGCATTAGCCAAGGTTTGAGCAGTTCATCATCTCTATTACATTCATTTACATGCTATTGGGCTTGACATTGGATAATAAGGGCTTATTCAGCGATACTTCATGGTTTTGATCTGATAAATTTACTACAGACCTTATTCTTTAATTTTTTAATTTTATTTTTATTTTTTTCCATCAATTGCTTTCTTTTCTTGCAGCTCTCAGCACTACAGACCTTTGAATGTAAAATAGTAGTGGAAACATTGATTTTTCAGTTATCATACTTCCTGCTCTGGTTCTCTTGACCAAAGGCTCCCTCTCCAATAACGAAAGGACCTTCTGTTTCCTTCAGACGTGGTGGGAAAGCAGTTGTACATAGGCACCATTTACTGGATCACAGACATCAATCATATTTCTAGTGTTGGGTTTATTATCACCAAAGACACAAAACTGACAGTCAGACCAGAAAAGAGTATGTTTTCCCACTGAGATTCACACCCATGTATGGTCCAATTTAGCAGCGTGAACTTGCCATGACACTTGGGTCCCTCTGAAAAATGTTAATCTGAACCCTTAGAAATGTTTGTGATCTGCTTGTTGTTTACCAGCTGCCTGCATTAGGCTCATGCTGTGGCCATCACCAGCATTTGAGGGTACTAAAGGCAGTGATTTAGGCTCTGTAAATTAAATTTGGTAGAAAAGGGCAACATTGATTTAGACATATGGCTGATGTTCTCTTCCCAAGATAAATAACCCAGTAACTATGCAAAAGACAGCCTCCCTTTAGGTTTTATTATTCACTTGTTTTAACATCACCATAATTATGGTAAAACCTTCCTATAAAATGTACACCAGTGTACTTAATAAAGACAGGTCATTTGCCTAGCTAAATCTGCAAAATTCAAGTGCTAGCTTCTACAGTATGAATATATTCAGAATCACTGAGCCCAGGCAGGGGCAGTAATTATTTTTTTCTGCTATTAGTCTGCAATGCTATGTATGTGACCAAGCAGTGACTTCTGGCCTTCTGCAGGACACTGGATCAGTTTATCTGATTTTTAAGACCACATGACCAGCAGTAATGTCTGTTCCCCATCTTTCAGGTACCTGAGTCCTCGCAAAGTGGAGCAGAGGTGCCAGATGTGTATGCGGAGTAGGAAAGCAGGCAGTGAGGTGAGACTGGGATTCAACAGAATGCTTGGCCATGAAGACAAGGACATGATCAGTCAAGTATACAGCTAGCAGGAAGCTGATGCTGCTTGATGCTGACGGCGCAGAAAGAAGAGCCAGAGACAGCTGTTCTCAGGTTCAAAGGAAAGGAAGGAAGGGGCCACAAGACCCACCTTCTTTATTTCTTATATACCCTTTTGGAAATCACTAGTCATTGGAGGAAATCAGTTCTTCCTCCCTTAACCACAGTGGTCAAAGGAAATGTCCATCAAGGGTCTGTGTCCATGAGAAAGGAATGCATATGATAAGATAGAGTTAGAATAACATGGCCATGTTTACAGAAAATAACCTTGAAAACTAGCTACCAGGGGATAGCAGTTTTCAGCAGCAAAGAGCAAGGCAACAGGAAGCCACCTATTTTCAAGTACCATCAGACTACTTTAGCCATGAATGGCTGGAAGATAAAGTTTCTTAGGTACATACACAAGCAACCATGACAGCTATCATCTACATACTATAACTTTTTACACTGAAAGCAAATTTTGCAGTTCAGTCAAGGCTTTCTTAACCAAATAACTTCCCAATGCCCTTAGCATTAAGAGGAATACCAGGATTAATGGCAGCTAAAAAACACACTTAAAACTTATCCAGGCAGAAGTGTGCCTTTCTCCAGAGGTTTCCATATGTTGAAGCATTCAACAGAGGGGATGTTGCCCATAACAGAAAAGATGCATGCTCCATTTCAGTATGCTATGTGCAGGACTGCAAATACAGATTAGCAGCAAGTTGTGATTTCAGCAAAGACTGAAATCAAGATATTACCTTTTTCGGTTCCCTTGATAAAGCTGTGTATGTCCTGGCATTCTGATGTTGTTGTATATGGGTAAATACGGAGAGAGTGATCACACTCCTAGCACAGCATTGAGAGTCCCTCATATTGGTGTTCTTAACCTGACACTTGTATCTCAGAGATGGGGGGAGGAGAGGAGGGAAGTAGGCTTTTGAGGCACCTTTGTCCTCTTTCTCTACAGGTATGCTTGAAGGAAATCGGAAAGCGATCCCACATTGGCTACATGCTAGAATATAAGACTGAATGGGGAAGAAAATAATCTAGTCATTACAATTGCCTCCTCTTTTACAGCCAATAATTAAAAATACATTTAGGTTACTTCACATTTGGAATGTCCTGTTACAAAAAATAAAGGCAATTTATCGCATCTGATCTGCAGAATTGCATCTGGTAGATCAAACTTACCATCCCCCATCCCTGAAAATCACCAACCCAAATGTCACTTGTCTGTGTTGGTTCTCACAGAAGGCAAACCGTATGTTACATTCCCAATGTCCATACACTTCTGCAGCTTCTAAATAGCTGACTCCCCCGAACGGCTGTGGGCCAGATTTTGGTTCTCTTCCAGTGCTGAAAGGCAGAGAGGGTAGGAGATATCCTGCTGCTACTCTCCTTTCATTTAGAAAATGGAGACGTTGTCTGGCTGCCAACTTGTCAGTGCAAATAAGTCCCCTCTGCAGACCTTATCAGATGAATCCCAATGTGAAAACTTTTTACATATGAATTGCTTTGCAAGGAAGGCTCAACTCTTTTCAGAACAAAGAAGGAAAAGAACAAAATAAAGGAAGCAAAAAAGTAAAGAACCTGCACTGAAGGGTCACTTCAAAGGAACAAAAGTCCACATGGCTTATTTCTCCTGTTCTCTTTCTTTCTTTTTTCACAATTGGCTCTCCAGCATCTACATGCTGCTCCCCTAACTGCAGTGCCTTAGTCACCACAAGCCTCATCAGTGTTCGATTAATTACTCCTGTTAATCAAAGCTGAAAGTCTGAAGGAACTATAGTGCCCAGCAGATCAGTAATGGAAGCTCTTACTCTCACCCATGACAGAAGTCCACCAACAGCCCAGGTGAGCAAAGACAAGAACAGCTCATAGCTATCTGATTTTCAGCAGCCTAGGCAGAATGGCCAGCTGAATGGAGTGTCAGCCTGTAGAAGTAACGCTTATCCTGGAAAATCACCAGCACTGTAAATAGTAGCCAGGGCTGTGGTTGTACTAAATCAATATTGGCAGTTACATTATTAAATATTAATCTAAGATATAAAAAAAATGGAGCGTTCTTCTGCCTCTGCCAGACACAGCTTGTGCAATCACATGCAAATCACTTCATTTCAGTTCCTCTCAAATTCCCATCTGTAATACAGATAATAGTATTTTCAACTGCTTAGGCAAGATCATCTCTCTGGGCTGGCTCCCTGGCCACCTCTCATAACACACATCTATATCTTCACAAAGACTGGCACCTCTAGAAGCCACTGTCCTGCTTCAGAAGAGATACAGTGTTGTAGCTCTACAGTCCCACCAGCTCTTGCTGGTTGCAAAGGGGGAACAGCTTGGGCTAAAAGAGTGAAAAGGTAGATTGGAATGCTTCAGGTAAATTTTTTGTCTTAAAGTCAACTGACTCAGAAAAGCACTGTCCTCAGCCACTGAAAAGAGCTATTGAGACAGACATCGAAGTCTTATCAGCTTTCTTTGAGGATTGATAGAACTGAGGGAATGCAAAGACGGGTGAGAGTGACACAGAGTTGTCAAAAACAAACCATGCAGGACCACACTTACTTCTGTCACAGAAAAAAGATTTAATGGGCAGGAGACAGGCAGGTGTCACATTTACAGATCTCAGCAAAGTTCCTGGCAGTGCCACTCTGCTAACTATTGCCTCTTCCAGCACCTGCCTTTGGCAGGGAGGGGGCCAAGGAAACCAGGGAAGAAGGGTAAGGAGCCGCAGCCCATGCTACACTCTCACCCAGTGCAACACGCTCAGCCTCACTTATGCACTTCATGTTTCTTCATTAATGCTTGAAGAACACAGACTTTCAAACAGATACTCTAGGTACACAATCCAGTAAAACTGCTTGCAGGAGTTGAATCAGAGTACCTTGAAGCAAGATCAGGCCATTAAACAATGAAATTCAACAGTCACAAGAATATATATACACACACCACCATATATATATCTCACAAATATATAATTTGGACTGCCTTATCAAGCCTTTGTCAGAATACCGTCGTTCTGATTAAGAGTTAAGTGAACCAAATGCTTCAGAACTAACAGGGGACTGGTGCACCTACCATGAACACCTGTGTGAAGAGAACAGATAATGCTGCCGAGCTCCATGAGACGGCTTGTCTCGTGTTAGAGAAGTCAACTTGAAATAATAGTGGGTCAATATTAGTGAAAGCACATGTAAACATTTCCTGCATGTGAACAGAAAGGGGGTTGAAGTCATCTAAGAGAGACAAGGTAACAATTTAATGTTAAAAACAAGCATGAGAAAAAAATGAGGAAAGGAGAAACCTCTGGAATGACTAACAGGAATAATTCAGGGGAAAGAGAGCAGGCTTCAGCTGAAGCTGTAGCTAACCTTATGCCTGAATCACAGAATCTCAGAATGGGTAAGGTTGGAATGGACCGTTGATGGGAATGTCTGGTCCGACCTCCCTGCTCAAGCAGGGTCTTCCTACAGTACCTTGCCCAGGACAGCATTTAGATGGCTCTTGAGTGATACTCTTACCTAGGGACAGGCATATATGAAAAAATATACACAACAAGTGCAATTAAACCACAGAAATGCCATCTTAGCACATACATCTATTTCTGCCAACAGCGTTTTAGCACTCCAGAATATTCCTGAAGCTTAAACTCTTTATTAAAGTTAAGTTCTTGCTTAAATGGCTTGCTGAATTGAGATTAACTGACGAAATGTGATCACAGAATATAGTAACTGAAGGACAAGGAAACTTTGAGTCTAGGCAGTCGTAGAGTAATCATGTTCTTTATCCTCTTGACAAATTCCTGTATCATGTTAATTTCTGTCTTCCTAATAAAAGAAAAATAAAAAACAGGACCACACACAGATGCTGGGACTGCTCCCTTTCACTCAGTGAAAAGCCCCTGCATGTCAGTCTTTCAGGTGCCAGTAATTCAGATTATTCTTCCCAGATGGACGGTAAGCCAGGTGAAGTGACACCAGCTCAGCAGGACACTGGGTGAGGTAGTGCCCAGCTCTGACTGCAGCATGGTGTCCTGTCCTGAGCTGTCTGACAGCTCAATAGTATCACAGCATTGGTGCTTGGAGGGCAAACATGGATTTTCTTGTTCATATCTAAATAGCTTACTGTGTGGCAGGTAAATAATAGATGGAACTAAAAACTAATACTGAATGTAAGGCTGTTGAATTCCACAGCTGATCTAAGTCTGTAACCCATTGTGAAACCAAACATCAAGCCAGATTTTAGTAATGTTACAACTTTGAAAAACAAAACTTTTTTATGGAGCAACCAAGGCTGACAAGTTACTGCGCAAAGTCTCTTATCGCTACACAAAAAAACCAACTTTAAACATAACAGCAGATAAAAGTGATTTTTGTTCCACCTAGTATGTTTCATTTCTCTGGACATATTGACACTTGTATTTTTCTATTTGATCTTCATTCCCCTTTTAAGGCTGGCTTATGTTTCTTGGTGGTTTATGCTAATTTCTTGCACTGCATCTTACTTGGGTAATAGTTTAATAAATTCTTTAAGAATTGACACAGATCACAAGGCAGTAAGGAGATCAGCTTTCCATGGAAGTCATGCTCACACTGACTTACCCCATGGTGGGGACATGGCCCAAGTAGAGTCAAGCTTGGGTAGCAATGGATCGAATAACTCTAAAATAATGCCAGTGGGCGGTGATAATTATAGTTCTTTGGGAAAGGAGTCTATGCTTTCCAAGATTTTGTGATTTCATGGTGGATTCTTAGTCAAATATTGTTAAGGATTTGTAGAGAAAGAAAATGTAAGAAAAGGGACACTGTTGATGGGTTACTGCTATTTTCTTTATTATGGGTGATCTTGTCCATTAAAATAGACTTGATACTGAACAGAAACAAGCAAGCTAATGTCTATAATGCAATAATTGCCAGTATGGCATCCACTGGGACTTCATACATCCACGTGAGAGATCTAAATCATACAAGATAGATTAGTTTTCATTACCTCTCTCCTAACATGACAATTTCAATGGCTAATTATTTTCTAATGTGTTTGCCATGGGCATCACACAGAATTTGTTACTTCTTTAAGCCAAGACTCACAAACACATATGGCAATGTTTGTACATGTTACTGCATCTCATTGGCAGGCCAGGATGAGTAACAATAAAGTTTCAGAAATAGCTATTGCTAAAGCATTCAAAAATAAAGAGCGTGCATAGTTGCAGGTCAGTGAAAGAAAATTTTGGGCATTAATATAATCAGTTGAACAAGAAGGCCAGAGTGCAAGATCTGAACTTCAACTGGAAAGTCTCAGCAATTAAATGATTCCACACCAGAGAGGGTCAGACTGTTTCTGGTTGCTCTCAGAGAGAGAATGGACTTTCCTTCTTTGGGTGGCCTCTATAAAAGACATGTGGGAGATGGAGGACTGAGCCATCACCCTGGGGAAAGAGCGCAAGAATGAAAAGGGCTGTGGTACACCTACACTGATTTGAAACTATGGGTCTGGTATTCCAACATGTAGTGGGGACCACTAACTGGGAAAACACCTGTGACACTCTCTTCATAGGTGGGTTGTGCCATAAGGATACATCCCCCTTACATCAGGCAGTGTAACCTGATGCTGCCCAAACACAGCTGCTTACACTCCTGCTGTCACTCAGGGGCTGAGGCGAGACTATGATAATTTCTGGGACATGACAGCAGCAAAGCAAAGGAGAAGACACCTATTTCTTTTGAGAGGGATTGGCTAGAGAGCTAGAGAAGAAGAAAGGAGGGAGCAACAGCTGAAACACATTCACATCTGGACATCAGCTAACAGCCAGCCGGATTCAGCCCTGGTTTTTGTGAGTGAACCTCCCTCCCCACAGTTGCTCCATCTGTACTTGATGGACTGCCCATATGGCTAATCCTTGCATTGCTTCCCAGACTTATTGCCCATCAGTGAGGCCTCAGAGCACTGTGGTGGAAAAGCAACATCTTAAAGTGTTTTTATTGAATTGACCAGAATTACAATTCAGGTACCAGAGGTGAGGAACTCAGCACCAGTTTTATTTCTACCTTTTACTGTATTTTTTTCCATTTGTCTTGGTCCTACCTGTAGCTGTAACAATTTAGATACATCTACAAATGCTGGTCCAGACTTTCAGCCAGCCCCTTAAGACCTAAAGGATTATTCCAACCTAATAAAATCCTCTTTTCTCTATGGAAAATTACAACCTTCTACCTGCTCAACTGATAGTGACACACCACAAGCCCCTGTAATTGAAATCCAGGAGTAAGCCTGACACAAAGATCGGAGCCTTTTTTTTTTTTTTTCCTACTCTCTATCAAAACAAACAACAGAACCAGAGACAGGTTTTGCTGCTAAGGACTAACGCAATTTCTCCATAGGTTCTTTTGCTCTGTTCAGTGCCATGTTTCCTTAACCTATATTCAGTTGTTCAACAGACCTCTGACTTCTTTGAGTGGTACTCTGCTACCTAGAGGAAACTTCTTCTAGCAGAGCCTCTCTATACTCTGTGTGAGCATTTAGTCAGTTCCCCAGCCCATGACAGCACATCATCAGTCCTAGTACCTGAAATGAGGCAAGTATCTGAAATTAGAGAAACCTTAGAAATTATCTGCATTAAACTTTAGTGGTGCGATCCAGGAGCTATTGTGCAGTTTTTCCCTTCACCATCTCCTTGTTATTCCCAACCTGGAATGCTACAAAAAGCAATAGCCAAATCAGTCTCCTGTGGGACTGCAGACTTTAATTGGGAATGGGACTGATTTCCTTCATGGAAGTTCCCAGAGGAGGGAAAGCCCCAATTCAAGTCTTGCTTTTCCCTGAGGGAGCGAAAAGGAGAAGGGAGCCAGGGTAAACAATAGCTTCAATCAGCCACACATGCATGAAACAAAGGGAATTTTTTTTTGCTGCACAGCCAGAAGAGGAGGGGTCTGACTGGCATTCAGACTTTGCAGCATCTCATGGTGGGAGAGAGGTCTTCTGCAGTCATTACTCTCCTATGGCGCTTGTTATTGACAGCGCTTTCAACTGACTCTGGCAGAGAATAAAAGTATCCCCCTCAGTCATATCATTCACTTTCCCCGCTTGCTGTTCCCCCTCTCTGTGCCTCATCCAGAGCACATGTGCTGCTGACACTGAGTGAACACAGTGACCTCCTCTGAATATGCATAAATGCTAAGGATTGTCAGATTTTTTTGCTCTGCTGCCATGGCTGACTGAAGCAATAGCTTGACCAGCATTTTGCTGATGAAAGAATGCACTGGTTTGCAACTGTTAGTCCACAGATGGCCAGCTCCTAAGTCTGGCATCCAGGCTTGTATTTAGTCTCACAAGCAATTTGAAAAGCATATAGTTAAAACTGATGAGACATTGATGTTCAAATAATGCACACATGCTTTTACTTTCTTAAAACAGTTGAAAGATGTGCTGAGCATGGAGTAGATAGTAGGGAAGAGAAGACTAATGTTACCAAATTATTTTTTTAGAATTTAGCTCTGTAGTGCTTGGCAGTCAGAGCGTGCACGACTGAAGTATATTGGATGTAAATGTAGATTAAAGAACAGGCTTTATTCCCACTGGAGCTATGTAGATCCAATACTGCTGAACTTCTGTAGCTTATACACATGAAAAAGGCAGATTTACCATCTCCTGTCCTTTAAAATCAAAATGGGTCCTTGCAATGATAAGAGTAAACATAATTAATTTTGCTCTTGATTGTTGAGCACAATGCTCTTTAGTTGCTTTCTGCTTTTTAGCACTTATGATCATATCTGAAAGCATTTTTTTTATCCATTAAATGTTAAAGACTCACATCTTAATTTTAACAAAATTGACTAATATATTACTTAGACTTTAAGACCAGAATATATAAAATAAATATAAACTGATTAAAATACCTGAAGAAACAGTATTGAGGTCTGCTGATGCTTATTTGCTCCTCTGATTGTTGGGAGGAAGACAAAGAAAATGAACAGTACCACTGTCTGATGAGTGCATTTACACAGGATTTTCTTCAAGGACTTTATAACACAGAAGGAAGGGTTCAATTAAGCACAGATGAAAATTTTAAAAATCAGTTAAGTCAGTGAAGCATTTGGGAATGGCACTAAATATTCATGATTCATGGTGTGCCTCCCTTGTAGAATAAAGCCATTCCTAATTCATCTTTATATTGCCCTCCTCCCACTTCTATCAGTGAAATTCGAACATTTCTTATATTCCTTTCATTTGTGCTTATGTTCCTGCTAGTAGGCTCACACTATCTGTTGGCCACTGACTCCTTGGCTGTTCCTGGAATAACGCTTCCAAATGACTGTAACCACCAACAAAGAGATCTGCAACAACTTCACTCTTCTCGGGCCTTTGATGCTTACCACTTGCAATAGGTCTCCTGTAAACACTACCAAACACCCAATTCTTCTCCAATACAAATCATTGCAGCTGAATTAGAGTACGTGTTGATTTATACTATGTAATTCATCTTTGTCCTTAAGGCCTGAACACCAATTTTCCTGTAACCCGCCACAATAAATAACAAAATTTTCTTCTGCAAAAGCTTAAAAATATAACCTAGGTTTCCATTATAGCTTGTTTGTCATTACTGTTGGTTAAAATCTCAGAGCTTTTGGAATAAGAAGGTAGTTTAGCAGAATCACACACTAGAATATCACAGCCCACAGGAGGAATGAAGGATCAGAAACCATCTCTGGTCAGTATTACCGCTAATAACTACCCCATGTCTTAAGGGAATGAAAATAGCTGCCCAGTAAGGGAAAGCAGATGAAGCAGACAGATGGAGAATGCAAGGAAAAGAAGCAAAAAAAGAGTATTTATAAGGATTTGTGTCAAGAAATGGGGATGAGGAATTGATCATTGAGAAGTGGTAAGAAATTAAATTATTTACGCTTTATTCCATAGTTAGATATGTAATCCAAGGGCATGAGATGTCATATCATGCATGGCTGCATAGTATGTGACTTGAAAGAAACTGCTTCAAATTGATTTTGATGTAAAAATTATATATTGCAATTCACATATAAAACTCAACAGTTTTATTTTGAAAAATATTGAAAGGGTAATTTTGGACTTTAAAGAATGACAGTGTGAAACATTTGGGGAAAAGAATAAATTTCTAAAATATTTCACTGCTGCTGATCAATATTTCTTCATAAAAATACTGCATGCACAAAGCCATTCCTTAATTCAACTTACAGTATCTGATATTTTCCTCAACACACAGTTTTTAGCATCAATTCATTTAACCTTTATTGGAACCTCTATCAAAACCTGAACCCAAGAATTCACTTCATACATCAATATCTGAAAATGTAGCCTACATGTATCTTTAAAGTTAAAACCAGTCATGATTCAAGAGCCATCCAAAATGTCTTATTCTTATAATTTTTTTTTCATATGTTCATTTTTATTTTTTTTTAAGATCAGTTGCATGGTATTTGAGAACTTCAGGCTGACAAATCTAGAACCACAAAAACAACAGAAATACAAATCCTGTTTTCTCAAGCTGTAAATAAGAGTTACTGTATGCATGAATTGTACCCTGAAGTTTGTAAGAGAAACAAAAATAAGCATTGCTTTCCTAAAAATCATGACCTTTGGGAACATTGAGAATGATCACTAACATATCAATAAACTTTCTGCAGAGTAAGAATCTTTTCAGGTGAAATAAACTATTCAAATCCAAATACCTTTGAACTGAGGCACAGCTAAAGTTCAGAGCTTGTTTTTCAATTCATATTTTAATTAAAGAACTCAGCAAAATATAGAGAAATGAAAAACAATTTGTATTTTTAGTAGTAAAGTTTGAAAAGTCATCTAACAAACAGTACAAACCAACCAGATCTATAAAACATATCTTCTCCTATATAGCTGCAAAGTCAAGTTTGGTTTTCACCATAACAAGGTGAAGGAACTGCTATATAATGCAACACCTGCTTATATCTTCAAGGGCAATTTTTCATTTGAATTGTTTCCAATAACAGCTGATTGTATTCAAGCACACAGCAGTAAATTAAACAGGTGAAAAGAAGTAACTCAGCCTCCAAAAATCAGTATATGCAAGTTGAACTTGTAATTAGTGTTAACTGGGGAAAAAAAAAAAAGAAAAAAAAAGCTTGGCTGAAGTTGATTTTTAAATCAAGGGTGAAGTCTACTTGTTGCTCAGTCAGAAAACAATCCTTATGGGGTAATGGTGATCATTCCATGATGAACATGTCTAAGCCAAAACTCTGAGTGATCTCTGTGGACAGAGCAACTACAGAAAACTGGCATTAGTAATTGCTTTTAATGAGATTGTTAAAAACCCCAAACAAACCAAACAAACAAATGTGAGGGTATTTTTCATTACCTAAAAGGGACGGTTTTCTCTGCTGAACAGGTGATTAATGAACTCCCACTAGAAGGCAAAGGATGCATTTTGACAAAGGATAAGTGAAAACAGGCCTGGTCCCAGCCTTGGGCTGTCTCTCCTGCTTCCACACTGCAGAATCCTGCTCACACATTTATCAGATAGATGATAAAGCTGCTTCTTGATAAGAATAACCTTAGCTGAACCCAGACTTCAAGCAGAAATAAAAGTGCAAGCAAAAGGAAAGCTAGAGCAATACTGAATTTGACATGGGACAGATACTTCAAGGCAGGCATCTTCTTCCTGTCCTCTTATGCTGGGAACCAGTAGATACAGCTACAAAGTTCTGGGAAACTCCTTTAATGTGAAATTCTGGATTCAAACCTCTGGTGCCTTAAAGCCCTCTCATTGAACACTGTTTTGTCTGAGAGGTGTTACATGTTTTATTGCTCAGGATGTGAAGGACTATATTGTGAATGATTTTCTTACATAATTACATTATATAAATCTGCACTGCACTAACACAGAAGTCAAAGTGTTTCACAGTATTATTTGAATAGGCTTCCTTCTATTTCAGACATACTTGCATTCCCTGTCTGTTAGATTATGACATAATAATCTATTTTTTAATAGGGTAGTTTCAATTTCTTGGGCAAACGAGCAATTTTAACATGCATTACAAAAACAAATGCACTTTAAAAAAATTCAGTATTTATCCATTAGTAGGCAACATTTCTTAGATGCCTATGTTCTAAATTTTAAATGAGGATAGCAATTTTTAGTGCTTTCATCTCAAAGCGCTTTAACTGATGAGGCAGCTGTGAATGGAAACCTCTCCATGGAACCTTGTGTTGAGCCAAGTATGTCCAACAATCCACTAAACAGATGAACAGAAAATGCTTTTTCTCTGTGCTCATAAAAATTCGTTGTATATTAAACAGCTATTCTACATCTACAACCAAACTCTGAAAAGAAGCTGCCAAATTGCAAACCCCTAGTAATCCTAAAGAAAAGTTTCAGGATATTCTTTGGTATGCAAATATAGATGAACCCTAAGTGAAGAGTGACTGTCTTTTGGAGTCTGTCCCTTCCTGGTTGTAACAATATCACACCTGATTCAATTACAGCAATTGCTTTCACAGAATACCTGTCTGAGAAACACAGCCTGGTTTCATAAGCATTTTGTCTTAGAAAAGTTAAATGGGCTGCTCTATTTTGTTCTTTATTTATTTTCCATTCCTACATTACTTTTTATCTCTCAGCTTAGAGTAACTGCATCACAAAAGAACCTCATGGACAGAAGTGACTGTGTCTCAACCACAATTTGTTGACTTTTGTATTGAAGCACACCAGGAAACTACCCAAGATGTGCTTAAAAGCAATTAGGGTATTGGCTATAGTGGGAGGCCTTGAGGGTTTACAAGCTCTCTTAGCATGAGACCAATTTATGGATGCTTAAGTTGTAATGAAGCAGAAAATATATAGAAAAATAAACAATTTAAAAATATTTAAGGCTCTGGAGCATGCTTCTGACATATTATCCAAGTAGCAGAGTACTCTATGATTTAATAATAGGCTTGTTTCTCGAGAAACACTAAAACCTGCTTTAAAATTAAACAGTCCCATGTAAAACCAAAAAACCAGGACTATATTAAGAGAAAACAGCAAGGGACTTAACCCTTCATCAAGCCCAGAACCAATAATTCATAAGAGCTGAGAAACCCTAGGTAATAGAGAGTCCAAAATTTGATCTTTAGACAAACTGACAAAAAAAAAAACCCAACCCATTAAATCCATGAACACTGAAAGAGCTGGAATAGTAGACACTGCTGTAAAGGAAGAAATGATGCTATAACTTCAAGAATCCAGGAAATGCAATGAAGTCAGAAGTTCAACTTTCCCTTATAAATTCTGCTGTAATAATACTGATTATGGTGCTCAGAAGAACAGCAGCACTGTGGACAAATATATTTATGTTTTGAATTTGGCTTTGTAATTTTTTTTATACAAGTAGCAAATCATGAAGATATGATGCTTTTAAAAAACACCTATTAGTAGTTTCACATACCCAAACAACAGATTGGGGAGTTCTAAAAGACCCTCAAGGATAGAAGGTATCAGGGGTAAGGAGTGTTAAGAAAGCATTTATGTAACTAAGCGGTAACCTTGAAAGTCAGAAATCTGAAAGATAGCAACTATGTTTTTGATATTAATGTTTTTCACATTCTTGTGCAGAGTTCTGTAAAGATGGTACTAATAAGTATAAAAGAAATGTAAGTCTCACACAGATATCAGGATTTTTTGGTGTGGTTTTTTTTTGGCTTGTTTTGGTTTTTTTTTGGTGTTTGTTTTGTTGGGTTTTTTTTTGTTTTGTTTTGTTTTGTTTTTTGTTTTTTTGGGGGAGACTGTCGCACTTGGACATGAAAGAAAGATGCAGACACGCATTGGAGAGAGCGGAGCAAAAACTGGGGTTGCAGACCCTGGACTTTATTTTATATATCCTCCTGAAACCACAGTGGATTGGAGGGAGAACTTGCCACCCCTCAATCACACTGGTCAAAGGAAATATTCATCAAATATCTCCACCCAGGGGAAAGGAATGCAAACAATAGAACACAGTTAGAAAAACATGGCTATGTTTACAGACAATGCGTGAGAAGTTGTTACAGAAAAATGAAAACATCGAAGAACTGCAAAACTCAGGGCAACAGGAGACTTAGAAGCAGTCCTGAGAGGACTGTGTTGGAAACTGCTAAATAAATGACCAAAGATGAATGTCAGCTGCTGGGGCAGAGCTATCACCTGAGCTGCAGCAGGGAGTGCTGTTGGTGTAACAGACTGGGTCATTCTCTGTCTCTCACCTTCCACTTTGTTTAAAACAGGCTTTTAATTCCCTTTTGAACTGAGTGATCAGTACTGACTTCTTTTTCCTCCCTAGTGCATTTAGATTATTAATGTGGGAAGAATGCCCAAGACCAATACACAGTCATTCTAGGCCACTTAATTAAATTTCATTTTATTCTGGTTGGATGATGAGTATTGACCAATTTGCTTGCCGTTAGCTCCTGGCCTATTTCATTCTTTTCAAATACCTGTTCACTAGCACAGTAAATCTCCTTCTGGCTACTAACACTACAAGGAAATATCCCATTTTGGTTTTGTGAACACTCTATTCTCACCAGAGTTAAACAACAGAATTGATGCTGTACCAGCTGACTTGCACTAGAGATCAAGGAACAGTGGAAATATCATTAGATGGTGGTATAGGCCAACTGAGAGGGAAGCTAGAGATGTTGAGAGATGCACAACAGGAACAGCCATCCAGTCTCCTCTCCAAGGCACAGAACAAACCTAGCAACACATTGCAAAGCCAAATGGACTGTGTATTCTGCTCAAGAAGGTACTGTGAATTAAAAACAAGTTGCATCTTCTCCAAAATACTGCCCTATTTATAGACTAGTAGTAATTCTATAAACCAGCACAAACCACAAGGCAATAAGATGCTCATTTGAACAATCTACTTTTCAGAACACTGTAACACACCTCTGATTTGCAGAAATGGCCCCCAAACTCTTTGAATCCAGATCTTTCCTGCTATTTGTTGCCTAATTTGCACCTTGCTAGTACAGAAGTCAGCAGAGTCAGATTACTGAAGAGAACAGGAGTTTTACAATCTTATTTTGCATTGGAGGACCCTCTAAGGAGAGAATGGAAACAAGTACCCACAGGAGAGGAAAACTTGTAGGATCCCCTACTTTTGTTCACAAAGAGCACTCACTAGAGAGACTAAAATGCTTGGGTTTATACAGTGCCCTTAAGTGTTATTACTTATTATCATTTATGTGATTACAAGCTGTGTTCATAGCAATAAAATAAGGCTAAGCTTGGGTAGTATTAATAGCCCAACTAATTACACTGCTATAAAAGGTTTATGGGTGGTATAAATTTCAGTATTATTACTTCCATGGCATGACACTCCCAGGCTTTGCCTAAAGGAAAGTGTTAGAAAGCCAAACTCCATGTGCTCTATTTTTGCACTAGTTCATAAGCAGTTAGTGAAGACAACAGGATATAGGACCATTCCCACCTGGCTGTAGGGCCAACTTAAGTCATGTCTAATCCTGCAGCTACAGTAGAAAAGCATTATCACTCTGGATTCCTGTTTAGAGATGGAAAAGATCAAAAGACTTTTTTCTCGTTTCTATGGTCATTTAAAATTCCAGCAGTGTTCCTTTAGCTGTGCCCAACCTTGTCAGACATCAAGAGCAATCTAAGATATTCAACTGGAAATTTAATAACTCTCTAATCTTCTACTTTGTGAATTTGCTCTTATTAATAAAAAGACATGACCCTACTTTTATCTAGACTTGGAAATGGCAGAAGATCCATTTAGGCAGGATACACACCAGTTCTAATGATATTGCTTTGTAGAATACTTCAGAGGTTCTAAGTCATATTACAGATAAATACAAAAGTGTCACAATGATGCTATTTGGTGCTAGCAAATAAAGAAATCTTCCCAGAGATTATTTCAGCTTCTTGAGTAAAAGTAGGCAGTAGAAGGCAAGAAATATAATGGAACTGAATCTCCAAATCTCTGTAGGGTGTAAGAAAGAAGGACCTGAATTTGTTCAACACTGTTCTACCTCCCCTATCAAAACAGGCCTGCAGAAAGTGGATAGTTGCTATTTCATCAGTAGGGGAAGGCATCTTCTAACAAGCTAGCTAGAGTTGCCAGTGAGGCATTTGAACCAACCAGAAAGTGTGACAAGGAAAAACAGGAGTGTCTCTCAATCAGCTTGTTTCTCTTGCATGTTACCACAGCAATTGAGCTTTCTAATATGATGAATTTAACAAGGCAACTGGGAACAGCAGGGAAGGAGGAGCTGCTCACTTACTGGAGCCAGAAGACAAAAGGCAGTCTGCCAAGGCCAGACAGAGAAATATTGATGGTGATCATCCAGAATCAGCAAATGAGGATTCATTGTTACTGGAAGGAACACACTGCCACATACTGTTGCTGACTGGGAGGGTGAGATGGTAAAGTGATTACAGCTGGTTTTAGAAGGAACAACTAGGGCCATTGCTGGGGCATCAGGCCACCAAGACTGAAAGGGACTTTTCAAATGGAATTGGAAGTGCATGTCACCCAGTACATGGCTTCACCTATGTTACCCTTTGCAAGACTAAAGCTGCAAGACCTGCAGGGTCTTCCAATACTGGATTCCAGCTGCAGTGCCGTGTGACCCACAGTAGTCACATAGGAAAACATCAACTGCTTCAGTATGTTCCTAAGAGTTTGTTCTACAAAACAACTATCAAGAGTGGTAATTAGCATCTTGTCCTCCTTCAAAAGCTGTACCTGCTGCCAGTAGACTTTCTTCCTTTTAGAAGCAGAGGGAGCAGACAGACATTGTAACAACACTTCAGCAGGATGTGTGCTTCTGGTGGCACAGGACGCCTCTGCACTCAGTCAAGGCTGTTCAGTCTGTGATACTTCTAAAAGTTTGGATCAGTGAGCAAACTGCAGGCACTGGGAGCACTGTTCAGTCTTTTCACTGGTTTGACATTATTTTGTCTTCCTCTGGCCAAAACAAGCACAGGCAAGTGTAGGCTCCTTTTCAGAGTGGCAACTTCCAAACCTATCTATCAGGCATGCACCGTTCTCAGTACAGCCAACCACAAACATTCAAAAATTTCTTTGAATGAAATATATAATTCAAAATTTGGGAGAGAGCTTACAGAATCTAATTATGCTGAACATACTAAACTTGATATTAAAAAAAAGAAATTGAAATCTCATGTTTAAAAACTTTTCTTTGCCACCATATAAGAAACATACTTCTTATGAAACTCAGAGGAGGTATTTTCAGTTGACAAAACTAAATGAGGGTTTTAAGAAAAAAACAGATTTGTATCTATTATCATGAATCTCTTTACAGCAGTGTTCTATAAAAGCTGGCAGCACTGTTCTGTACAAAGCACAATGTTTGGCAGTTTGCTCCACTGCCTCTGCTGATTTTCTTTCCTGTTCACAGCAGAGAAACAAGAATAAAATTATGCTTTAAACAACTTGCTCAGTGTTACACACTGAATCAAAGCTAGTAATAGAATTTTGACACTTTAAATATGTTGTGTAATGTATTCAAACAAATGTGGTATCTAGAATAAAACAGCTTTTAAAAGCACTCAGCTACCATAGTAGTGGATGGATGGACATATAGATAATCTGTGTGCTTCTGATGTGATTTACTGCCTTGTAAGAACCCGTACTGTACAGCACTGAATCTGCAAATTCCCTAAGACTGTGCTTGACTGAACTCTAACCACAAGGGGCACACCTTTCAAACATAACTTCATTGGTTTTATTTCCATGGCAGCAGCTGTGAAAAGGTTATCCTGCTCAGATTAACTGCACCGGTATTGGTGATGAAATGTTTAATCATCAAATCCCTATCAGATACTATTCATATTTACTATATTTCAAAAAGATAGAAATGCAAATTTGCCTGTGTTATTAGAGTACATAGCTCAAAAGCTGATTGGAATTTTCTGTGTTAATAAAATGCCTGACTTCAAAATAGTCTATGTTTTCTCAAAATTCATCTATATGAAAAATTCTCATTACAGCTTATACATAAATCAAATCCTTGTGAAATTTCATTCAATTTCTGTCTGTATTTTGGATATGGATGTAATCCATTACTGACATAGTGAAAATGCAGCTCTGTGACAGAGAAAACATCTTGTTCTTAAAGCCAGGTACTTTTTTTTCTCCTGCTCTATAGTACATATTTCACCTTTACACTTTTGATTGTTTCAGACAAAGGCCCTGAGAAATTACTTAATAATTTGGTTTTATTGTAACATTTCTTTTGATAACAGCATGCCTTGTACTACCCAATATTGCTGCTTTGATGTTCATTTCATTTCTCCTCCTAAAAATAGTAAATAAGTTTTATCCATATGAAACTGTATTAGAATAAAAATTGTTCCTAACATGTTAATGTAGAGTAAGTGCAAAAGAAGCTAATGCCTCACTCAGAATCAAATGCATAACTTGAGGATAGCTTCAAAGGTATGATCAGTTAAGAAGCATTTCCCATCATAGGCAATATTTGGAATATATTACAAAAATGCTTATAGGATGAAGACAGGGAAGCAGGAATTGAAGCCTAACACAAATGAAAGGACTCTAAAAAAGGAAATAAAAACCAAGAAGAGAAACAAAGCTTTGGATGGCACTGATAGCAGGACAAGAAGCATAAAAATTGTTTTGGTATGGCAAGGATAAATGGAATCAGCAGGGAATTCCTCTGATCACAGATGTGACACAGGGCTCTTAAATTACACAGAGGATGTGAACTGCTGTTCTTCAGGCATGCTGACTCACTCAGCTTTCTGCAAGCCTACATCAGTGTTTTGGTCTAGCTTGCACAGCTCTTTCCTTTCCACAGCTTTGTTTCCTTGATTTACATTCCTGTTTGTCTGTTCAGGCAATCTCTTCACAGACTTCCTTGTATGCAATCCGTAAAATTGTCCAGAAGACTACAGAAAGATCATAATGCATTTATGTTCTGAACTTTTAATAAAAAATCAATTTCTCCTGCACTTCACTTTTGTCAAGTTCAACCAAATTCCAGATCTAAATTCCATGTTTAAACTCGTGGCCATCTCTATTTCAGCCTTTATTTCACTTTGTCTTTTCAACCAGAACTGGACAAGATCAAACAACTACTTTTGTCTGTACAATTGTTCCTTGAGGGAGTCAAAGAGTTGGAAAGGGCTACCATCAACTCTCTTGGCCTTAAACAGAGCTAAGGCCAAAACCCGACAAATTTGCAATTTGCATAGGGTTGGTCTGGCTAGTAATAATATAAAAACCAAACCTGACTGCCCAAACAGTGAGCCACCGTGTAACCATCTGGAGACTGTGCCACCCACGATTTCAGGCATCCAGAGCAAATGGTTTTGCAGCCTGTGCCTGCTTTTGGGTCTGACAGAGGCAAACTACAGATTTCTATTTCCACGTGCAGGAACCAAAATCCTTTTTGCTCCTCTTGGTCACCTGAGCACTGGGAACAGGGCAGTTCAAGCACTTACAAGAGATGATCACCGAGCAATGTCACTTTGTGACTCTGGTGCCATTCAGAGTTGGGAAACCTGAGATCAGTTCTTCGAGAAATAGGAGGAACTTGGAGAACTATTCCATTTAAGTGCTCCTCTCTGCACTGCCTTTCCATAGCAGTTCCCTTACAGAGTCCTTCTCTCAACCAAACCAGCAAAACCAGAGTTCCAGCAGGGAGATTTCAAATCCCTTCTGCAGTGACACAGGGTAATTGAGTATCACTTTCCCATGCTGGGAACACTTGACCACTAGAGGGGAAGAATGACCTAGGCAGGTCTTGGGGAGGGATCTGGGCAGTACTGGTGGAAACACTCCTGTGTTTCCTCTACTTGGAAGAAAATACAGTTCTGCCACACACCTATTGGCTTGGTGCTTAGGTCATAGTGAATGGCCCAACACAACAAATATAATCCTTTTGTTAAAGGTGCTCCTGGGTAGGAGTGGCAGTTATCAGAGCAAATATTTGTGTTTCCTGAGCTTCCCATGTTACAGATATCTGTCAAGTTCCCTAAGAACTTCTTCACTGACCATGTCTCCCTGAAGACTCACCAAATTCAATTTCTCATGTTAATATTTTCCTTACCTATTAGATGGTACCCACCTTTGAGAGGAGGCACTGATGATCCTTGGCCAAGGATTTAAAGAAATATAAATATCCTAACTGAAACCCTTGCAACATGATTTCTTGTATCTATATATTATCTCAGGAAGATACTTTTCTAATACTGGTTCTTAAATTTAGTAGGCGATTGCTATGCAGTGGTTCAACAGGGTCACAAAATCTCCTCTGCAAATTTAACTTAGGAGGTCTTACTACTTTTTATCATCATATAATTATCACTAGGTAATACAATTTTGAAGGAAAGTGAAGAAAAACCTTTCTCAATATCATTTAAAGCTCTGAAATAGCTATTATCAGTGCATTTATTAAAATGCTTATTATCCTTGTTTTGAAGTTATCAATGTTAATAGGTAATAAAAATAATTTGTAATGAAGAAATTTAGTTTACTAAAGTCCTTGAAGAGGAATGCTTTATTGCTGAATGCAACTTTGCAGCAAAACTGCTGATAGGGGATATGATTTTCAGTTGAAAATCACTATCAGTAATTTGTTCATAAATCTTTACTGAAGATACAAATTTTGGGTTCTACAACTAATTAATTCCAACCTAACAAATATTAAGCTTTGCCTGTGAGACTGCAAAAGACAATGACAAACATCACTGCTATTGATCCCATCACCTGCTACTTCCTTAATTCTACAGCTTTTTAGATCTGCCAATAATCTCTCTCTCAATACCCAGGTTGTCGTGAAAAATTCTGCTTAAGTGTTGCTTATATCTGTAACCAATAATCAGTCAAGTCCCTGTACACAACAGATTAAATCCACACATTAAACAGACCTCAAGGAAGTACAAAATAAAAGCAACAGTGAAAAATATAAAAACTATGATATATAATTTTTGAAAAAGCATGCTCAAGCAGTTTCTCTCTCAAAATTGTCATTAACAGAAGATAAACTGTTCCCTCACCAAAGTAGGATTCGTGGAAATTATGGAAATGAACAAAAGCTTCATCAAACACATGTGAAGAAATGCCTCTGTAATGCATATGATAGGGACAGCTGACAATGAATTTCCATTTTTTGTATGACTGTCCAACATAATAAGAAATAAGGAGATGCCATTTCATCAGGTTACTGACAAAATCTGAAATATTCAACCAAAAAACCTAATTCTTTTGTGAAAAAAAATGAGAAGGAAAGTTAATAGCACTTGACAATTTGCAGTAAGCCGCTTTCCATTAGGAATGAGTTGCTGCTGTACTATCAGGAGGGCATGTAACAGAAAATGAAGCCAATTGTGAAATTTTCAAGCAGGAACACCCTGTGTAAATTTGAAGATGTGATTTTCTTTCTTGTGTCGGTTGCTTTGTGTTCATTTGACTGTTTAAGTTTGAATTTCAGGTGTACATACTTACAAACATTTAAAAATTCTAGTTGTGTACATATGTTTAGAAATACCCTGTGCTTTTCCATACAAGTTTTTTGACACAGCACCTCCACATTTTAGATGTCCTCCTTCTTCCACTGAGGGGGCTATCACTGTCTTCACTGCTTGACAACTGAAAAATGCACCTTGCTTTTAAATCCAGATTGTTTTCACAAAGATGATTTTAAAGAGAAATTAATCAGCCATAGAGATGACATGTCTTCACACAGATTTAGTCATGGATACAATCTTTATAGACAAAGATACCCTATGTATGAAATGAGTCAGCTCTACTAAAAATGTTTCTATCATCAAGGCATAGCAACAGTGCAATTCTTTCACAGGCACTGGGAGCTCTTCCTTGCAATCATGCACTTAGGTTAACAGAAAGGTAAACCTATACAAGGGGAAGTAGTTATGTATACATGTGCAAACTGCTGTATTGCCTTGTATCTTATGTTTATTTCAATGGGCTCTTGAAAAGCTCTTGGTGAGTGTGCTCCCTATTTTGACGAAAAGATTCTATTGAGCAGTCAATAGTACTTATTGGCAAAAAATACTATCGTAAATACCACAGTCATTTGTCTTCTTAAAGGCAGGTTGTTCTGAGATATGACTTGAGTTCTCTCACTTTGAAACAGGAACATATTTCTTTTCTGCTGTGTGCCATATCTTTCAAAGAAAAAAGAACCTTACTTTCTTTTTTATTGGTTTTATTTTACTCCATGCTTCAGAGAAATATTCTTCTGATAAAAACAGACTATTTTATATTTTCTAAGCAAATAACAATAGAAGAAACAAACATATTCAATATCCTTGCTAAATTAAAAGTGGCTGGATTCCTGCATTTCTAATACTCCATTCACCAGAGAAAAAGTAGGCGGGTTTGAGTATGCAGATCTCAGACAATCATGCGGTGCAGATCCACAAGCATTCCCAAGTATTATTGTCCATGCAATTTCAGTGTTACAGCTGCAATGTGGGGAGAAATGCTGAGAAAAGTTTTAGTCCTGTTTCTGCTCAATAACTTGCAGTGATTACTACTTTCCCTGTACATCATGAGTAGAACACTTTGAGGGGAGAGAGAGGCAGTCTGCCATAGGTATAAAACACCAGTGGGAAGAAGAACATGTCACTTGGCACATGACAGTGACGCATGGCAATTGTGCTATCATCTAAACAGGAATTAAAATATGCCTATGCTTTTTGATGCAATGTCTTTGCCCTTGACAGGGTTTCTCCACCTTGCTCACCTGTGATGCTGTGGCTCCTCAAGCACCAGGGCAGGACCATTTCCAGCCTCCACTTAAAAAGGTCTTTCTCACTCAGATTTCCTACAGTGAAGCTGTTTCTGTAATTTCATCTCCTGCCAGCCTACCACTGCCTCAGCTAGCTGGTTTTCTTTGAAAGCACTCAACCCAAGGATTTCAACCCAGTGACTGCTGGCTGCCTGGTTCAATGGCCAAGTTCATTCATATCTCTTATCTCCAGCTTTCGCAGGGACCAGTTCCCAACAAACATTTCTACATCAGATTTGGCCCAGCCACGAGAGCATCAGAAATTCACCAGAATCCTTCAAGTGTTTTTGCTGCTCTCTTCAGCTTTGGCATACGGTCTTAACACAAGACATATTTTGTCTTAAGACAAAATTTAATACACCATTTCAGCACAGTGTTGTAAAAGACTTCATAAAGTCCTTCATCAGCATCCATGCATTCAGGAATTCTCCTCCATGCTTGGAAAGGGCCCACAGGCAATTCAGTTCCCATGGAAAGCATGGCTATTGGCAAGTTTCTGTTCCCCTTTTGGCATTTCATCTCTTTGAATTGTTATAAAAGCTGTGAGCGGACGTGAGATGTGCTTGGTTATGCCATGGCCTGTTTCTTATCACACGCCTGTCCAAATGAGTATGAAGCCTAGCTCAGGAAGACATTAAGTTCTGAAATCTTGAGATGATAAGCAATACAAATTAATTCTAAAAATAAATTCTATTGATAATACATAGTTGGAGGTTTTTTATATGTATCCAGGTATATAATTATATGTGTGTGCATGGAAAAACTCCATGAATGCAAATCATCTCAGGTCCTTTTAAATGGAGACAAACTCTTACATGCCAAACATAGGACATAAGGACACTAATTGCTCTTTTTCTACACCAAGCAGTTGAAATCTTAATAGGACACTTGAAAGCACAATCCAACCTAAGATTTCAAATAACATAAAAAAATCCCAGCATATATCAAAATTTATGGTCACGAACATGCAATTCCTTTCCTTACATCAACAAAGGTACAAATCAGTGCAGTTCAATTTTATTAAAACAGTGACAGTCCACCTCTACTCTGGGGCATTAAAAACCCCCTTTAGAATTAAGGAAAACACAACAAAGTATCAGATTACAGACAGATAATCAGAGCAGCATAGACAAATGATATTGTGTAAACATTCTAGTAGCTGCACAGAAGCAAATTCATGAATATTTAACTCAGAAAAGGCACAGATGCATAATTTTCCTTTGAAACCTTATTTGCTATATTTCTGTAGCAGTTACAAAAATATCCCTGTGAATTGACTGTCACTGTGATATAACTGAAAACTGAGGGATAAGTGCTCCTTTGAGACATGCACATGGTCTTGTCCTCCCCTGTGTATTTGGAGCACTCACTACTGCTGTCAGCAAAGCTCCCACCTTTACCTCAAAGCTTCCTCCTCTCATCACGGAAATGTGTGCAAGAAATGGAGGAGGCTGATAGATGGCATATATTATCCTTCTCTTTTTCACTTTTATGCTAAATCAGGAAAGATAATGTAGGGATAGTTTCTAACAGAGCTGGTTGCTACTGACCTTGAGCTGCTGTATTCTGTAGAGAATTGGCTCTAAAGCATCCTCAAGGTTTGTGAATCCACAAACAGCCAAAGGGACACCTTTGTTACAGCCAAAGGGACACCTAAGCTAAGAGGTGGGACCCCAGGTCCCTGCACCCTGAGCACCTTCCAGAATTGACTTGGCATTCCCACCTATCCTTGGCAGCTTAGGAGCAGAAGGGAGAGCACACAGCACAACTGCAACTTGCATATTGAGTGCTATATTTGTAAACATTCAGCTGAATCTACAATTATTATTATAGCACTATCATCCAAAAATGCAACAGGAATTCAAGGAGACCAGATGCCAATAGCTAACAGTTCAGCCAAATATAAAGGAAAAAATACATTTACAAAATGGTAGAAAAACTTCTAGGACATTTGTACATTTTTTGCTTTAAAGATGTATTTAGTTGTAACAATAACAATATGTATTACTGTGGTAATAAGGGACATGATAGAAGAGAAACTCACTGCTTGTGTTAGGACTAAGTATTAAGTGTGAGGCAGAAGAATAGGTTGAGAATAGAGCTTTACCCTACTGGCATAACTTTTTATTCCCTTGATTCATGCTGTCTTATAGTCCTTATTTTAGAAAAGGTAGTACTTCCAAACCATCAGAAAGGATGTGATCTTCACAGGGACTTTGCTGCAAGTCTTGTGTACGGTTTACAACTGGGCTCTGCAAAATGGGATGCTATTGAGTCTTTGATTTAATGAAAACTTAGGAAGTCAATTCAATTCACTGCAGGGACTGCTTTGTTCTTTCATTATGATTCTTTTTTAATGAGAAAGACGATTGCAAGGATAAACTCTATTCCTCTGAATTTTTACACTAATTACATACAAAGCACCATTCTGGCAGAGCGGGACTTATCTCCTTCAGGCAACACAGTTATCATCTTGTAACCACACTTCAAATCTCTCGTATGAACGCTGGAGCCACGTGTGCTGAATGTGGATCCTGCTGCCCTGGCTAGCTGTTCGGGTTGATGAATGTTTAAATATTCAATAAATCACAGGGAAATACTGATACTGCATGAAGCAGCAGAGACAAGCCTTGCATTCTGCTTACAGCTGTAGAATCAAGAGTACACTATTTTATCAGAACCATTAACTTTCCTCATTGAAGTGGGAAGGCATGGTTGGTTTTGTACACAGTACTTGAGATGTTTATGTCTTAACAACAGCTAGACCCATAAACTAACACTACAAAGGAGAGCTATCCCTTAATTGTACAAAAAATCAAGTGTTTGTGATTCAGCTCACACCCTTACAAGACAATTTATTTGACATACTGTGAGGCAATCTGGGCTACATAGGGAGCTTCACTACCCTCAAATAAAATTATTGAGAATAACATTCACCCCCCTGCCATACCTTGATACTGTGGACTAAGTTTCAAAGCTTGGTAGATGCTCACTGCCATGGTATCTGAGGACTTCCAGGGCAACGCCATACAATACCTTGCTTTCTACATGCTCAGAAGCCTTGATTCCTTCACCTATGACATCTGCACCCCTATCTGAACCTGTGGTACAAATACATCTAATGGCACCTGCAGAGATGGGAACAAAACTCAAGCTGCAAAAGGCATGAGTGGTTCAAACTGCACTTCCTCAGAGCTTCCTTGAGCCTGCCCACTCATTCTTCTAGTGATGAGGTTCATCTTCTCAAACACAGACTTGTGTTCAGAGCAGCACTGTCTTCAAAGGGCTGGCAGAGCTCCTGGAAAAGTAAGCACAGAGGGAGCTTCCCAGGTTCAGCAACAAAATCTAAATCTAAATCCCAACCCAAACATAAATGCTTGCAAATATACGTTGCAGATTTGCCTCGGGTCTCAGACTTAGGTGCTGGCATCACTAAGAAAAGCATGACAGTATAAAATGCCACATTGTGATGACTCTTTGATTCTGCTAAATTCTACTACTACCTGTGATTTTGCAGCTGTGAGCTGAGTAACTGTGATGTTTCCCATTTTATTGCATCTGTGGTTTCTATTTACGGACTTAGTGGCATGAAATGGCCACAGCTGGCTAAATGTTCCAAAAATGAATGTACATTTACCTCCAGGGTAAAACTGCCTTTTTCTCAAGTAGTATATTCAGTATAGACATTGCCTTACAGCAATGATGCAGCATCTTGATGCAAACATGGTTCATCACTCAGGACTTTGGCTGGCCTAAAGCTCAGCATCCCTTTCACACTCACTGCACTTAGTGCCTGCAAGGTTTGCTCTCATAAAATATGTACCAGTCTTTGAACCACAGTGCATATCTGAATGCTGGGTCTAGAAGGTGCTGGTTGAGGGCACAAATTTGGCAGCCAGAAAGATGACCGGGTCTGAGCTCCCTGAAGTAAGAGTGATCTGAGAGGCCCAACTTGAATCCTCCAGGCACTTTTTATAAGAAGAGCTATCCCTAGTTCACATGCAAATTTAGAACAAATTCAATCTCTGTGTGGACAAGACCTTCCATTCCCTCATTCAGGTCAAGAAGATGGTAGGAGAAATCCCTTTTTTTTCCTGTGCTCTTGTCTGCATCAGCAGGCACAGGAAAAATGAGGTGTTCCTGTACCTTCACTCAAAGCCCTCTTGCAGCTTTTGGCTTTGACAGCACAAAGGATACTTTTTTAGCATCATAGCTATTTTGAAAGCAACCTAGTAAAACAAGAGGTCTTTCTGGGTTGAATGAGCTGCATCAGGGATCAAGAGATACTATTACAGAGAATGCTACAGCACAGATGCTTGATTAGGCCTGGCCTTTATTGCTCTGGGGTTATCATGACTGTATTAGTGTTTGCATCATTAAACCACGACATACAGTGTTCATGCTTAACTGCTGCCACCTGCATCCTAAAGGAACAGTGCTTTCCAATTTTCAGCTTGTATGTGCTGTGGGATGTACGTGATTTATTCCAATGATACGATGCAAGAGGATAGACTGTGCTGCTTTGCCCAGCATTAAAAAAAGGAAAGATATTTTCTAACACAGGATGCAAGCTGTGGGTTTGGACAAGCAAGGTGAGTAACCTAACAATCAGGAGCACCTCACTGAGAGAAACAACACCAGAAAGAAAGAGCTGAGGGGCTTTATGAGTCATCACCTGCCAGCATATTTGCCCTATATTTGGGGCCAGGATTCCTCTCTGTAAGTGTTTATTTGTACCTTGTTAAACAGCTGGCAAAGCAAAACACACCTGATGAAAATGAAAATTGACTGAGCCCTGAGATGCCTGGTCCTTTGTGTGGGTGGAAAGAAGCAGCAGGGCCAAAGCAGAAAGCATCTGTGTGTCGGTCAGCTCAACAAGAACAGCTGACAGTGAAAAAAACCCCGAGGATTAAAAAATACCACCCAGCCTCTCTGCTGGGAATAGCAAAACAAATCAAAACAAAAGACAGAGAGTTCAAGCCTATTGGTTTTAACTTGTCTTTGTACCAAAATGGTCTATCATTTTTTTTTACTCTGTCTTTCCAGGTATGTGGAATAATCATACTGTGCTGAAATTGCATCTGTTTTTATAGTATGGCTAAGAATGCAAGAAGACTTCATTGGACCGGGAAGGAAAATTCAGTGGTTTAGAGCAACTATCAGAAAGAATAAAATCCCAGGGTTCTGTATGAAAACTACACATACCTGAAAAGTTTGACACCTCACTGAATTGTTATCACCTACTGAGTAAAATAATGAAGGTTCATTCAGCAGCAGCAGCAGCATTTTATAGCAGGAAATTTTGAAAACTCAATTGAAAGTAGAGTGAAAATTCAAACACAACACAATTATTATGTAAATGGAATTGAACAGGAATCTGGCTCTAGTCATACTGGTATTTTCTAGCTAGTTTGCTGTGGTGTCCATGATGTGACAGGCAAATCCCAAATACATAACATATCATAATCCTTGCTCCCGTGAGCATGTTATCCAAAACTGAAAATTGCACATTACAAAAAAGATCTCTGCTATTTGAAGTGCCTGTAAATAGCCAGCATTCTAGTTTCATTCCTCCTAAAGTACAGAATTCCCTCTGAATATGAAAAGGGCTCTTCAAAGCCCAAACAAAAGGACTATTTGGCTGACCATTTCCATAATAAACATATCCCACACAGTTTGGCATCCCTAATTAGAAGTCCAGAGTAATTAGGAGAAAGTGCACTGCAGACAGCAATGTGTAACGCAGCAGGGAGATTCTGCAGCACTGCTATGAGAATACCAAAAACCTGAAGGTCATTATTTTTCACTGGTTCCAAGCCATGCTTGCTGCTGTGTTTCATTTTTACAATCCAGAATTAGCGTGGCCCCTTGCACTGGGAAGGCTATGAAAATCATAGAATAAGAGAATGGTTTGGGTTGGAAGAGAACTTGGAAGATCATCCAGTTACAACCCCCCTGCTATGGGCAGGGACACCTTCCAGCAGACCACCTTGCTCAGGGCCCCATCCAACCTGGCCTGAAACATTTCCAGGGATGGGGCATCTAAACCTTTCTTTCAGTTTACAGCCATTCCCCCTTGACCTATTTCTAAATACTTTTTTCAAAAGGAAGAGATGGACGAGATGTACGTGCCTTTCCCTGTGCCTCAAGGTCACAGCTTCTCACAATGCCTGCCATGTGTTTGCAGGCCAGTGTGTGGGCTGGGTTGCCGCCCTGAGGGACCAAGGACTACTTCTATCACAGACAGATAGGACCATAAAGCTACTTGGTTGCAGCTTTGCACATTTTGTTTGACATTGGAGGGATAACCACGTTCTTTGTTTTACAGCCGTGGCATGAGCATGCTTAGGAAACTGAACGGTGATGAAATGGATCTTTTCTAATCAAAATCACTCCCTGTCATCCTCAGTGAAGGGGAAATTCTGACAGGATCGATGCCTTTCCAGAAGACTTTTCATCTCAATAGTTCAACATATAATGTCCAAAGTACACGATGTCTAATGCAGTTTGATTAGCTTAAATCATATACTTTGTTTCCCAGGCAAACAGGATTGTCCTTATTGGCAATCAACAAAAAAAAGGTGTTAAAACAGAAGAAATTCCGTTATGTCTACCTGTGTAAAGTGCACAATACTAGCTTTGCATTAATAAAACTTTGCTAGTGGAACGAAATAAAGTAAAAAGAGGAATTTACCCTTCTATCATTCAATAGGTGACAAGCACTACAGTAAAAAAAAGCAACTCCTATATAGCACTCCATTTTTCTTAAAGTAGCTGTTTTTTTAGTCAATTTTGGTGAAGTATGAAGGATGTTGGGGAATGGTGCCATGTATCTAAATGGAGATACACACTTGAATAGCAGACACATCAGGAAATTACATATGGCTGAGATACTAATGGCAGAAACCAAACTGAGACAGAAATGCATCAAAAAATTATATGCCAGTAACAGGTCTGCAATCTTACCAGTCTCACAGGGCTCTCTAGTTCACTCAGGGGCACAGATCACATTTGATTATATGTCAAATCTAAGACATTACAGTCACTGTAGGGAAAACTGTATTTCCATTGACATATGCTATAACCTCATCACTTGGCCTAGAAGCAGAATTCATCCAGACATACAAAAATTCATAAAAACATTTCTGAACTAGCAAATTATTGCCATCCCTCAGTGCTGGTGGGCTGAAAATACTCAGTAACTTGTTGCACTAAAATGCAAGGAACAGCTTGCAGTGTGGAGCCCTACTTGCACAGAACCTGGTCCTTAAGGATTTATGGATCCCGTCTGGATAATTCTGTTGCTCCCTCAATTCTTGTTTTCCAGAATAACAAAAAAATAGCAGTTTCGTATTTTTCTTTTTTTAATGATGTCTAGTAGGTGTGTTGTTTTCATTTGTAGCATATGTGACATGGCTTTTAGAAGTAATTTATTTTTGGTGGCAAGCTGCTGATGCATGCACCCATGTTGACTGGTAGCAATTAACACCTTCTGGTCCACTATGGACAATTTCCCACTTACTGCTTTTTAAGGTGCTAAAACTAATCTGCACCAGCTCTGCGTCTCAGAGCTCCATTTCACTGATTTCAGGCTATACTGATAGCCAGGGCTTTTCTTTTCCTCGACCAACAATAACACACAACCCAGAGGATATATGGAAGTATCCCTACAAGATTTTGTTAAGCAGAATCCTCTGCTGACGAGGAGAATGAGGTGAGATAATATGTGTTAAAACCCTCTCAGAGGTGTCACCATGGATGAATACAAGTTTTGGCTGTGAAAGGAACTGGCATGAAAGGAAGCTACCTCAAGAAAAGGAACTGAGAAGGTCCTTATTACCTATTAAATGTTTGGCATATAAGCCAGATAAAACATAATGACATTCACTGTCTTATAATGCAGCATTAGTGACATTAATTTAATAGCACTGTTCTCATACAATAAAACTCCTAAGGAATAATATTCAGACCCAAGCACGGGTGCATTAACGAGCAGTGGAAACCACACAAAACCAAACAAAAAATTTAGCATTCAAATATCCAGGATAAAAGGGAAATTTTTCTGGATTCCAGCTTCATGGTTGAAATTTAAAGTTCAACTTATAGAAAAGGTGGTTGGATTTTGCATGAGAAAAATCCAAGTTTAGACAAATCCTTTCCCATTTTCATGATCTCTGCCTGAGTAGTATCCATGTTTTAAGGCTCATATGAAAATCCACAAGAACAGATTTCCTTCAATTTTTTTGTCACTTTTTATTTCTGGTCATGAGAACAAAATTGCAATAATGATGAAAAGCCTTACTTAAGGAACCTCACTGCTTAAAACTGTTGAGACTACTTTTATGCCCTTGAAACTGGTTCCCTGTCTAGAGATACAGCACAAACTTTTTTTTCTTTTCTTTTTTTTTCACATGCAAATGAAGCTTAAGATACTCAGAGATTCTGACACCTGCAGGACTGTGCCTCTCCTGCACTATCTGATGATATTTGGATTCATTGCAAGGTGATAATCCTAGTCTTTGCATCCATTAGAGTGCTGTGATAAAATTATTTTGGAAAACAATCTCAACTCTCAACACAAAAAACATAGCAGAAGCTGCTGGTTCCCATGGGCTAACTTTAGCTGCTGGAAGCTGAGCATCCACTGTAGTAGGCTTTAGTCAGAAAAGCTCAGGAATCAGGAGCTGTAATAATTTACTAATTATGTTTTTCAGAGACCAGTGCAAATCCTACCTTTTCATTATCACTCAGGGAGTATACATGGGGTGCATGAACAGTGAGGGTCAGCTAAGTCAAAGGGCATCCAGAGTAAATCAAAATTTGGAAGAAGGCTCTAAAGAAAGAGGACCTCTTTATGTCGTACAGTGAATTCAGAAGTTTTTTGGCTACCTTAAGTGACTCCTTAAACAGTATATTTCTGCAAAAATCCCACAGATTAAGAAAGCAAGAAAAGAAAAAGACAAAGGGATACAGTTATTTTTCACTACAAACCAAGTTATGATGGCTTGATTTATAAAGGAGAAAGAGGATGTTTTAAAAATTTTTCAATCTTGTATAGAGTAGAAGAACTGTAATTGAGAAAAAAAAAGCCTTGTGGTGAAGTCAGCACTCAGAACAAAATCATCTCATATAAAATTAATATCATTATTATGTGGTTTCCATCTGTTAAGGAAGCCAAACGATTAGAGCTGCTAGAAAAACTGCCTTAATGAAACAAACACAGATAATGGATTTGAATAAATATACAAGGAAAAAGATAATGTCAGGCTCAATCACTTGGCAACATTTAATGCTAAGTAAATAAATGGGCTGTGTAGTGTCATACCATCCAGCAGGAATGTTATGCTGGATGCCTGGATCTCTGTTGTCATGGCTTCTGTAGCCAATTTTGTTTTGGATTTTGTTGGACCAAAGCATATTTTCTGGGGTTTTTTGACAACTCCTTTTCCAGACAATTCCATTGGTCTGTTTTATGTGTGCTCTAGTTGTTCCACAGTCTGTATTAAGCCACAGCCCTGTTCAAACACCTTCCCTATCCCTTTTCACTTGTCTGGAAAACATTTTCCACATATCCCTAGCACTTTCCCATTTAGTTCCCAAATCTCTCTCACTGGCACAGTAAATAACTCTGACAAACTCTCTTTAGTCCACTATATTTTTAAACAGTCAGAAAATTATTTATAAAGTACTTTTTAAAATACATATTTATATATGTATAAAGCAAAGTACTTGATAGCAATTTTTAGATGTCAATATACACCAGGCATCAAACACTACTGCAAATTAGCCCCTGTAATTCACAGCAGTATGCAAAATGTATATGAGTATACCCTCTTACAAGACAGCATTTTCAAAAAAGTAAAATCTATTTAGCAGTCATAGGGACTTGCCTTCCAGAGTATCTAAATCAGTCCAGAGAAGGACATTTCTGGGACAGAACTTGTGAACATCTAGACGATCCTGCACTCAGAATTATTATTTTTAAACACAGTTCTCCAGAAAGATGCTACTAATAACACATTTTAAAACTTTGGCAGAGCAAAGTGTGTGGTAATGTTTCCCCCTACACAAACTGAAATACCAAGACAGTGAAACATTGCCTGAGCAATCTCTCCTTATATAAGATCCAACATTTCCACTGCAGATTGGCTTTCAACGCCTCTGAAAAATGTCAGTGGGGACCAATGTTTATAAAAATTATGTTGTAATACGCTTAAGAGCTTTGTGCTGGAGGAAGAGGTATATTTTTGACTGTTCATTTTTTTGCATGGAAATGAAGTCCTTGCTGCTTTGGAACACTTCATAGCATTGTATCAGAAGACAGTACTGAGTGAAGAACTTAAGGTCCAGGGTGGTTCCCAAAACATTAAAAGATGTAACATCAAAGAACAATCCAAAAATAATTGTTCCTGTAAGAAAACATGAGCCTTTCAGTATGCTGATAAATGTACCATGGCCTAATACATCTTGTAGTCCTTATCCTCCGCAGAGCCCTACCCTCCTTCTGTCAGCAGTACACATGATAGTTTTTCTCTTTCATTTTGCTTCTAATGTACATGTTCTATGAAGGTGAATAAGTAAAATTATTACCAAAGAACAGAGTGGCTGAGAAATGTACTTAAATACATTCACCTCCCACACCTCATCTAGACATGAAATCTCAAAGAAGGGAGGGATGTGCAGGAAAGGCACAACCCCCTTTGTTCTATATAGACTGTCAAACAGAGGATCAGTAGATACACAGTACCAAAGCATACCATAATGCAACTCTCATTTTGGAGGTCAGATTGATTGCAAAGGCCCTATGGCAAAGCAGTGGCAGGGCCATAGAGCTGCTCTGCCCACACAGCACCCCAGAGAGAGAGCACCCTGAAATCCCTCCCTTCATCTCCTACTTCCTAACAGTTAAAATTGGCTGCTATTTCTTTCCAACAGGTGAACAGTTGAATTGCCATGATCAGCAACTATTACTAGTAAGCTCTTCTTTGCTTATATCTGAGTTCTTCTTAGTCTATGTAAGATGTAAAGCCTACTAATATTTCTCAGCAAGGAAAGAACCATTAGAATTCAAAAGTACTGATGGTTTCTTTTAGTTTTTGGTTAGCACCCCAATCCTTGACATCTAACGATTCATTCTTTGCTAATGAAGATTTTCTGGGGGTTTTATTCAGTTCATCCATCATATTACTAGGTAACACAAATATGTAACAAGTATTAGAGGGATATGTGTCTACATCACATTGCTTGTTGTTGTTCTGCAAAAGTCTTTACCCCTGCTGTTTTCTACAAAACAGTTTCAGAGAGACACTTACCTTGTCTGACGGCTAGTGTTGTCGTGTAGACCAAGAATAGAAGGATGTAATTGAGGAAGCTCTGAAAAACTGGTGTGTTGGCATGGAAATCTTCTGACAAATACTTGCTTGTGAGACCAATGCCACAGATAAGGAGGGAGAGTACCTGGCCAAGTGCCACAGACAGCAAGAGATCCCTGAAAGGAATGAGAATAACAGACATAAAGCACTCAGCCTCCTCACTAAGGAGGAAATGCTCATCCTCCTCCAGGAATCATGTTCAACATTTCTAGGACATGGAAGACACATGGTGCTTCAGTCAATGAGGGGATCTGCTGGGTATAACCAACATAACATTTCCATTATTTCTGCTCTTATCGTGGGCTTAAACATTGCACCAACACAGTAGCTTTTATTCACATGTTAAACAACGGCAGATGGTACATCCCTACCATTTAATTTTGCATTTCACAAAGGATAAACGATAGTTTAAATCAACCAAAATACATCACTGCTTTCTTCTCTAACAGAAAGACCCAGGAGTATCATTCAGACACAGAAGGAAACACAGCTCTTTCAGGACTTAGTAGCCCCAGAGAAAAAGAAGAGAAAGGATCACGTTTCACCATCAAGATGAATTTACATTTCATCATATAAACTATTCTTTCCATCTATTATGCAAATATATTTATCTTTTCTTTTGTCTTTCCCACTACTTACTTTCTCTTCTGCTTGGTGGGAACAGGAGGTTCTAATTTTCCCCTTCCTTTCTCCCTCTAGTTCTTAGAAATTTATTTTCTCATTTGGCTTCTTGCTTTAATTTGTTTTTCTTATTTTCCATCTCCAGTATCCTCTGCATTGTCCTATTGTAACCACATTCTCTCTCCCCCCAGGTCTCAAATAGTTCCTCCTTTCGTGTGTGTTCTCTGTCTTCCTATAATTTTCTCCTCTTTACTCAAGAAATTGCTATATCTGAAACCCTTTTCCCCTTCTTACTATCTCCATCTCTTTTACTCTTCTTGTACAATTTATTATCTAATTGCACAGCCCAGCACAGTATAAACAAACCTTCTTTTCAAAGTCACAGAATCTCCTATTATCACAACACAGGAATATCTGTATTTTTAAAATTATTCTTAAAAGTTTTCCTGGGTACCCCATGTGTCTGTGCTCAGGTGCTGACCAGGCCTGCTCCACAGCTACACCTTCCCATGCAAAAGAATGTAATGCGAAAGTGTTAGCCTGGTAGAGAAGGAAGAAGAAAGAATGCCAGGGAGAGCAAAAGGGCATCCAAAGTGGACATCTAGACTGAGCCCTTCCTAGTGCTGCTGTTGCTCTCACCAGTCCCCAGAAAAGAGGGGCTGAGGTCCCTAGGGGAACCCATGAAGGAGAGAAAGATGGGAGAGGAGCACACTCTCCAATGTCTCATTTGAGCCTGCAATGAGGAAAGGGGACCAGACATTCCTAAGGGTGTAGAGGAAGGAGGGCAGCACCCTGCTCAGCTATAACAGTATTTCATGCATGTTCTCTGACAGACAGTAAAAATAAATATTGCTTCAAGGCTGCTTTGCTTTCCCTGACAGATTTCCCTGACCTCAGCTCTGTGTATTTGGCAGTGATGAGCATCTGTGCTCCCACCACTTGGTAAACTCAAGTGTCAAATTTGTTTCCCTTTTTCTCATAAACAATCCTCCCACCAATGTGTCATGGTGTCAGTCATGGCGTGATTTAACCAAACAGACAGTGGAAAGCACAGGAGGCTGGGTAGTTATAGTCAGCTAACATACCTCACTGACAAACAGCCTGACACACAGAACAAGAGAACAAACTTCATTGTGCTACACCCTGTGTTTTGATGGAAGACTTCTGGATAAGTAGCAAGTAAGACTCTACAACTACTACCTCCGCCTTCCCATTACTCACTCTACTGTGAAACACAACCATGGGAAACAAACACAGTCGACAGAGGTGATATCCAAGACCGTGATGCAAATGCTGCCTACACTATTGATCCTCAGTTCCTGCTGTTACCTGCTCTGCTGTTGACATGGAATAAGAAATTTGAATAGTGGCTGCAATTTAAATTCAAATATTAATCTTGCACACTTGTTTACAATTCTTCATTTAGCTGGATATTGTTTCCGACATCCTTCTCCTGTAATTAAGTTTCATGCAGGGTTTGTCCTCTTGCCTACTCCCATTTTTGTAGCTTCATTTCACTAGTAAATTAAACGTTTGCAAATCTGTTGCCTGCTTTACATGGAATGCAAGTGTATCCCTGTACCTCAGTATGCCTACCAGTGAAAGTTGTATTCCATTCATTGTGGGAGTGCATCTGCTCTGAAGAGAAGCATCTTGGATCCTACTTAGATTTACACGAAGCTAAATACCTCCTCACTTAGTAAAAGATTTTCACAATAACATATTTCTTGCTCCCTACAGCTGGTAGCTGTTGGGAAGCACTTATCATTACATTTTTTCAGACTGGTGGGAAGTTTGATGAGGTCTTACAACAAGCATATTTTTTATCTCAGCCCTCTTTATTCAGGTGTATTACTAGGCCTAATCAGTCACTACTGACCTTTATATTAAAAATCCAACCAACAAAATCTGAAAAACACCGGGTAAATTTTGAAGCTGTGTACAATAGCTATAGATCTCTCTGGTGTACATTTTGATTCTGTCATTCCTATCTTGCAATTTCTAAAATAGACATATTTTTTCATAGTTGTTTCTTTGCCAAAACATTCAACCACACCTACAAGTGGCAGTTTTCATAAAGACTCAACATCCACAGCATATATATATATATATATATACACACACACATATGTAGGTATACATACAGCCCGACCTCAGCTTCTGTAATTTATATTTTATAAACTTACAGACAAGAAGGTAATTCAAATTTTATGGCATTATTCATAAACAGTCATTGAGAATATCTTTCTATGTCTTCTGTCAATTACGAAACATATCCAAAAATACATTTGCTATTGTATTATTTAAGTCATTAATTAAGACAAAGGGTAATTAGGAGTTCAGTAAATACAGACATGGATATGAATCAAGACTGTGAACCTGAACACTTCTAAGTCTGCAGGTAAAGGCTGAATCAGTATAATCTCTCTAACTTAAATAGCTTTTGAGTAAAAATTGTCTTTTGGGTGTGGAAGACCAAGTGCAAGGAGAACCATCAATGCCACTGGCTTTCAAAACATTGACTACATAAATGATATTGAGCACATACATACTGCTTATCTGTGGTTTTTGCACACATTTGGTGTTTTCAGTTATGTAAGAAAACTCATTCTGAAATCAAGCTGTTGTGCTTCTCTTCTAGTCAGAACAAACATTTCACAGATGATGTACGATACAGAAAAATACAAATCTTTTATTCTTATTTAATCAGTGCAAAGAGTAGCATGTCGGATGTTTAAGCAGAACTAATTTGAATGTCCACGAAATGCTCAGACTTGAAGCAAAGATGATGCGTTTTATAAAGTTTAACTACCCCAAGACTGTTCATGCCCATATTAAACTTTCCTGCCACACCTAGAGACATGTCCATTACAGGCACGAATGACACAGAATATAAACTGGTGACAATGTTGACATCAACAGAATAATACAATGTTTGGATAAACCTAATAACCAATGTAAGATGACTGCAGTGTACAAAAAAAATCATGATAACATTATCTGTATTTAATTTTTTTCCTGGAAACGATGATCTAATAATACAAGAGACTTAACTCCTGAGCCTTTAATACCTGGATAAGAATAATAACACACCCATTCCTTTTTAAGAAGAAGCAGCAAGCAAACACTGAAGAGAAGATTTCAACGGCTGTGAAAAACCTACTATTTCCTTTAGACAAAATAAAAAGAAACTAACTCAGTGCTGTCATCTCTGGCACTTATTAGTACCTTCTCTAAAAATTATAATACTGTTGAAATATGCAACATGGCTTCTATCTGCAACACTTTCTGTGCTGCTTTTCATATGCTCCACCACTCAAACACTGGCACAAAGGATGATTTCTTCCCTAAACTTTTGGTCTATCATGCTGGCTTCAGTAGCACATTCATTCACTGAGGAAGCAACATTCATTCATGTCTTGAAGAAAGGCTGTGTAGTTTGAGGACCTTCAAACAGAATATCAAAAAGAGAGTCTCAATCCAAAAAGCTTTATAAAAAGTGAGGGGTTTTGCCTTTCAGGATACAATTTCTCTTTAACTGAGTGCTATTATATTTCTCTATTTGAATTCTATTTAAACCAAAATAAAGCAATTCTTCAAAAATCCCATTTTCCCTCACTAACACCATGAGCACCTTCTCAAAGTAAATTAAAACCAAGATCATCAGCTTGTACCTAAACTTTGATCTCATAAATACATAGAATCATTGAATCATTTAGGTTGAAAAAGGTTATCTAGTCCAAGCATTAACCTAGCATCAGATGGGTATTTTGAAATGAGAAGTAGGTCAGAATTACTCCTAATCCTCCAGGTGTCATGCTGCTAAGTGGGTTTTTCATGGCATACTAACAGAAATTAGAAAATATCTCTTCATCATCTCTTTAGAAGTGGAGCCAGAAGACAAAGCCTCATCTTTACACTGGGAGTAATTTAATTCTGTTTAAATGTCTGGGCTGGTAGTTACTGTGCATCCTTTTCACTTGTTCCTCCAGGCATATGGAAATTTCTGTCACTTGAGTTTCTCCTTCTTTATCAGCCATGACAATGCCAAACTTCTGAAGGCAGACATTCTGATATCAAAGAACTCTGAAGCTAGTGCTTGGTTCCTAGCACACACACACTGGCATAATAAAATGTACTGAACTGCTATCTGCAAGTTCTCCTGTAATTATTTTTCATGAAGTTAAAACATTTAGCTTTTAAAACTAGTTCATTTCCATGTCTTCCCCAGAGCAGAGAAACACTATTCACAACACAAAATCAAAGCAGTGCAACATTCAGAAGGAGCCACACAATGACAGATGCCGTATGCTGGAGAAGCAGTGACATGCAGAGGGTGGCCAAATGATTTAAATATTCAGGCCTATTTAATTGACACTAAATCCTGTTTTAAAGCACTCTCCGTGTCAGTTTATTTAATTGCTTTCCCTCCTCTCTTTTGTACTTTATTTGGTATCTTTCCACTGATAAATCCCCACTGCATCAGTTTTAGAGTACCTCACATGATAAAGAACAGAGGCTACCACTACTTTTAATGTCTAGCATGAGGTGCGCTAATCCTTCAGCATGCCACAGGCTCCAGCAGACGAGAGATTAGCAGTCTGTTTCCTGAGCCAAGATTTCACTAGAGGAACACATCTGTAAAGACTGCTTTATGGCACTGTTGGAATAGGCCTGCAGGCAGGATCATGCTTTCTCTGGGATGGTAATGATTGCCATACAAAGTTACCACTCCATATGTTCCAAGCATGTATTTAAAAAAAGAAAAAACAGATACACTTCATTTAGAGACTGACAACTGCTATGCTATAGCAAAGTTGATGATGTCTGTCAAAGCATTGTGATTGTGCCAAGCTTCTTAACTTGAGTGCATTTTACTGTGTTTCTATAAAAGTGTGAGGAAAAATAAAACAAGGTCTTAAAACCTTCACATTGATTTAAAGTGAGCTGAAGTTATGCCCCTGTAAGAATCCAGCCAAATTTATTTAAATGCTTACAGGTGAATGTGGAAACTTATCTTAAGATTCTACTTATCTGATAGAAGTGTTGATGCATATTACCATAGGAAAAACAGGAACAGCACATGTCAAATGCACAAATACTAACTCCCATCACCACCATGGAATGTGACTTTTCACTGCAGCTGAGTTCCTAAGTTCCCACATCACCCCCCATTTGAAGAGCTGCTTAATGAGGACACGGACCTTACTTCCATATTTTGTGGTTCACACTTAACACTGACATAGACAGCTTGTGAAAGAATAAATTAACAAGATTTGTTCTGGACAATCAACTGAGCTCTCACTGAAAGCTAAAGCTGCAGATTTTCTAATAGCTTTGAAGCATAAGAGGACTCTTATTAGTCCTTCATTGCTCTGAAATCAATTGCGTCTAGAGAACAAGATTCTACACTAATTTTGTATGGAAACTTTTCTTTTCTTATTTCCCCCTTACTGACATGCCTGCTACACAGGGGAAAAACTCTACAAGTTGGCACATGCAGCCCTTCCCTTTTCTCTGCCTCTCTCAATAAGGTGAGGATTGCAGCAAGCATCTTCAGTTAATATATCAAAGCTGCTGCACACTGCTTTAGAGCCATTTACAGAAGCAGTCCCAAAATTCTATAATTAAATGTTCATAGCACTAATAGCAACCATGTTGCCCAACACACCCACTGATAACAACACCTTTGGCTGATGTGCCACATTTATTCTATTGGTCAACTGCTCCCATAGTCTACATTCTCTGTAATCATTCTAGATGGTGTCTCAAGAAAATACAGTGGATCTGTAGGTCTAAACAAGGGATTTTTTTTAATATTTCTGGCAAGAAAGAACAAACTGACCTAAAATATTTGCAGAATATAGGCATCAAGCCATTGCTGAACAGTGAAACACCAAAGCCTGAATACCAGCTAAAGCTATGCACTGCATTAAAACACGAACTACACTAATATTAACCTATAAATCAGAGAGTGAAACCCACGCAAAACCAAGCCTATCCATCACTCAGTTCCTACTGAGTCATTACTTTGAAATCTTCATTGCATTTAAGTGATGTAGAGGCTTTGCACTGGATCTCAGCACAAAGGGTGGGTTTTCTACACGGTGAGTTGCAGAGTACCTCAAGCTCCCAAGCTTGATGCTTGAAAGAATTTCTCTGTGCCTTAAGCTGGGAGTAGGAGGGGAGTTCTGCACCTTCTTGTTCTCATCAGCCTCTCCTGCCACCTCCCCAGCAACTCTCCACTTGAACTGCAGCTCTGGATCAAGCTTCACAGCCTCTTTCCTCAGCAGAGCCCAGCACCTCATTGCAGCGTCCAAGGGACAGCCCTGATGGGCAGGAAAGGGACAGCCAGACCTGGACACACAGCCAGCACTTCTCAAGAGCTGAGAAGCCTCAGCAGCCACTGCCTTGGCTGGAAGGACACCCTGTGTATGGGGAGAGCTGCCAATGTTTCTCATCCTTTGCTGTTTGCATTTCCTAGCTGATTTGAGTTTTTTCTATTTAGGATATTAAGGTTCTAATTTGTATTTAAATACAACGGGGCTTGAATTTTAAGAGCCTTTTGGGGAGTTCACTAAAAATCAAGGTGTGGGTACATCTGCCTCAAAGCTGTGGCTGACTCTGCTGCTTTTCAGTGGTAGCTTGAGCACAGTTTGTTGTCTTTGGATGAAAACAAAGCAGAATCACAATTCAGCAAGTCTTGGGAGCCTCTGAAGCAGTTTCTTAAGATGAGCTCTTACCTAATAAATTTCCCAATTCTTGTATATTGCAAATTACAGCAATTCTTGAAAACGGATTTAATTTACGATAAGCTTACACCTCAACTTTACACACACATGCTCACAGATATGTGCGTTTCACAACACTTTAGTAACTGGTATTTTTTAAAGACTATTCTTACATAGATAAAACATCTCTCTGCACTTAATAGTTAGCTATATACTCCTGAGACAATCTGCTGCACTGACTCGGTGTAAAGAAGGCATTCTTTTTAAAATTATTATTATTGAATAAGAAATATGTTTTAAAATAGCAAAGGAAAGTGTAGTGACAAAATTTCCATGCTATTATCTTGATGGAGTCCAGTACTAAATCATTACAGGCAAATTG
>VZRZ01003594.1:814256-933377 GCA_013398175.1 Climacteris rufus
ATAAACCTTTAAAACACAAAAGTTTCCTTTTTTTTTTTTTTTTTTTTTTTGCAGCGCTACTGGTAATTATCAATGGCCTTTTCAATAACATTGAAACACAGAGAGTTGAAAAATCCCTGCTTCTGTGGGCCACATTTTCTCCCCAAGTAGGCATATGCATTTCCCAAAAATTTGAATATTTACAATAACTTCCGACTCTATAACCTACATGCTTGAAGCATGTAAAAGAAACATTAAGAAAAACGTCCTTAAGTTGGCCCCTGCATATTGGCCCCTTAATTGCACCCCAGTATAGAGAGACAAAACATACCCACATCAACATTTCACCAAGGACAGCACTAAGCTATTGCACACTTAAATCACCAGCTACTTCAAAAGAGAGAAGCTCCTGTGCCCGTGGCTCATTCTAACTTCAGCTCTTCAAGGCTCTGACCTTCTTTCACTTTTTCCCATGTGTGGGTTGTATTGCTACTACCTCATTCTGCAGCCCCTCAAGCAGGAGTAATGCTCAAAGTTGCTTGCTCATGGATATTATGACAAACACAAGGACATTAAAATTTTATGCATTTTTTTCCCAAAAGATCTTTAATGCATAGAGGCCAGGATTTTCCCCCTTTGAGTGGGTGTCTTCATCCTCTTCTTGCCTCTGAAGCCTGTATACCAAGTTTCAGGATGGCACAACGTCATTATGGAGGAACAGAAAACACCCCCAATGGATCTACCACCAATCTGGTGGTTAATACACCACAGGAGGTAGAATATGTGAGTGCAAGTCCTCAGAACAAGACCCCTGAAGCCACTGAGGCAAACAGTTTAAGGGTTTGGCTGCTTTACAGAGCTGGGTGCCACCTTCTGGAAGAGAAGTTTGTGCTCCAGCTCCAGAGAAATTGCAGAGGCACAACTGGAGAGTGAATTCATGGTTTGGGTCAGTAACTACCCCAGGGCTACAGTAATGAAGGGTTTCAGTAGGCTACACCCTTCCTGGCCCTGCTGGATCAATTGTGAGCTACTTACAGGACTTGAAAGGTGTTGAGTTTTCTTCTCTGTCTGCAACTGGTCCTTTCTGAAAGCAAGGTCCCTCTAAGGCATTCTGAGTTGGGTGCCCAGAACTGACTCAGCAATAACCCAGAGGTGTTTTCATAGGTCCTCTCTGCCTTTCTACTTCTCAGAGACAGAAGGGTCTGCAGGAAAGGAAGCACTTGGTGAAAGGGGGCATGGCAAAGCCAGCTTCATGGGGACATGGAGTGCAAGTAGTTGTGCCTCTCCTTGCTTTTGCTGTTTGTTCACTACACAGCACTGATAACCACTACTCAGCCAAAACTACACAGGAGGTCCAAACTTTTGCATCTGCATTTAAATTTCGGTTCCTTATAACTCAAAAAGGAAAAAGCTATTTTGAGTGGAAATTACAACTGGAGAGAATTCAACTCCTGCTAAATAAAAAGTCCAACAACTTCATGTTTAGGTACAAGCCTGATGGTTCTGGTTTACTGCTCTACCCTTAGGCTCCAAGATAAATCTGTCCCTTCCTCTCTTCCTTTCAATTCAGTGAAACAGCACGACTGCCTCTGTCAACGCTCTAAATTTACTACAGACCTGACACACAATGATGGAACAGGCTCAGCTGAAAAAACATAAGGGCACTGATCTCATTTTTGCTGTTTTATTAGAATTCAGAATTGCAAGGTGTTTGAAATAAATAAAAATAAATAAATTGTAAGTGATCTGGGAAGTTGTCAGCTGCAGATTTTTAGTCAAGACAGAGAAATTCCTGGCCTACAGGATTCTGCTGTCTGTGACTGAAGTCACTGATGACCTAAAGAATGAGAATGATGAATCACTGAAATTAAAATGAAACCTGTGAGAAAAGGAGAGCTGCAAGGTCCTCATGAAGGAGATAAACTGAGTAACCTTTGCCAGAGCATTGTTCCCTGCCTCCCAGGTGGCTTTACTGCAATTTCTTCACAATATTAGCATCTAAATTTCAGAAATGCCAAAAAATAAAAGAAAACTCAATCATGTAAAACAAATTTTCTTAGTGGGTACAATTTTGCTTTGCCAGCACTGAACTGTGGAGTCGTGCAAAGTCAGTGAGCAGGCTGTAATCAAGCCACTGAGGGTCTCCTCAGTGTGTGCAGCTGATACGCCATCTCCTTCCCATATACAGGGCAATGGCATGCCAAAACATGCTTCTGAACCAGGAGAACCATGGACCAAAATAGATGTTCCAGCTGCAGCAAATGAGGTCAGCTTTGTGAGGCTTTCCCAGTGTATGCCGGGAAGTTAATCAGCACCAGGCTACTCTCCTGGCAGTCGTGGATACAGAGGAGGCACAGCTCTACTCTGCCCCTTATCCTTCAGGGATGCCAACCTCCTCATCCCCAATACTCGGAAATGGCACCTCTATATTATCCCCCTGTTTTTTCTGCATGTAGTGTGTCACCAGTGGCACCTGTATTGGTTCACCCTTACAACATCCTGGTCAGAGAGATTCATAGAATATCCTGAGTTGGAAGGCACCCACAATGATCATCAAGTCCAACTCCTGGCCCAGCACAGGATAGCACAAGAGTCACACCTTGTGCCTGAGAGCATTGTCCAAATGTGTCTTGAACTCTGTCAGGCTTGGTGCTGTGCCCAGTTCCCTGGGAAGCCTGCTCCCGTGCTCAACCACCCTCTGCTTGAGAGTGGTTGAGCACTAATATCTATCCTGTGGTTATTCTAATATCTAAGTTAAACCTCCCCTGACACAACTTCAGGCCAGTCCCTCAGATCCGGTCACTGGTCACCACAGAGAAGAGATCAGTGCCTGCCCCTCCTCTTCCCCTCATGAGGAAGTTGTAACTGCAATGAGGTCTCCCCTCAGTCTCCTCTTCTCCAGGCTGAATAAACCAAGTGATCTCAGGAACTTGTCATACAGCTTTCCCTCAGCCCTTCACAATCTTCATGGCTCTCCTTTGGAGGCTCTGTAACAGTTTTATAACCTTTTTGCTCTGTGGTGCTCAAAACTACACACAGTGCTCGAAGTGAAGCCACACCAGTGTAGAGCAGAACAGGACAAGCACCTCTTTCAACCAGCCTGCACAAGCTCAAACTGCTCTTTCTGATGAAGCTCATCTCCTGTGAAGACAGCCATAGAGGATGCTGCTCCAGCTTAGGCATCCATCCAAAAGTATGGCTTCTCAAAACCAGAATAAAAAAAGTCCATTGGTGTGCAGGAAGGCTTCCTCACAGACCAACTGCTTTTCTTCAGCAGAGGACCTTTTGCCTCCCAGCCATAGACAAGTGCGGTCACAACCTTCAGCTGGCAAGCTTATTTTATTTTTCCTCCCAGCATGATTCACATCTGTGCTTGTAGAAAAGAGAGCAGGAGGTCAGTCTGACAGTTGAAATGAAAAGTGTGAGGAAAAATCAGGGATTAAATCATTTTCTGTGCAAGCATGACATTTGAGACACTCTGCTCTAAAGTTTTACGCAGCTACTGTTACAAAAATACATGCATAAACCTACCATCAGCATTAAAAAGATTAGGAAGAATTTGCTCTCCAGAAATCACCCCTCTCAAAAGGCATCTAAGGCTGTAGTTATAATGGAAAGATAAAATCCCAGTCATAGCTCTCCGTTTCCTTGCCTTTCGGAATTGAAGTTAGCCATTAAATAGGATTTCACTGTAATGATATGCATTACGTTTTCCATTGATGGCTTTTTTTCCTTCCTAGCAAGAAGTAAGATGAGAAAAGGCAGAAATTCTCTCATAGCTGCATAAGTGAATGAAGTGACACATGCATCATATGCAGAATGCTGGGCTAAGTCTAATGTTCAGATGGGCCATCCTCAGACATGACTGTAGGTATCTTACATGTTGCTTTTGAGCAACATACGTTTAATTTATATATGGAAGTGGTTACCTGACAAGGGCCATGTTAGGCTGTAAAGTACCTAAATACTTCAGAGACGTAACAAAATTAACTGCCTTTTAATTTACTTCATTCGTTTACTTATGGAATAAACTAAAATTTAACTCAGTTTTAACTAAATTCATGTGTATAAGTCAAATGCTCATGTTTATAAAGCCCAGTTTGAACACATGGATCATCCATAGTTATATCTGAGTTAAGCAGGTGCAACAGGCCATGGCAGGGGTTGCTGTGACTTGGGAGTGAACTTTCCTAAGGCCTCTGAACTCACCCCTCAGTTCCACCCATGAAAATTTTGCTGCAGGTCGAAACATCCCAGTGCTCTGCCCAGGCAGGAGCAGGGAAATCCAGAACAAGACTGAAAAGCTAGTGAGATTTATGAAATACCTTGACTACAATTTACCAAACAGGATGTCATTCTGCTTTTTCAGATTCTGTTTTTTGTCAAGATTTATTTTCTTGGAAAGACAGATGGAAAAGACATCATAGAAGACTGTTTGCAGATGCAAAAATATCTTTACCCACCAAAACCGAGTTTGGCATGACAATGGCCCTTCCAATGTTCAAATGAAATAGATGAGGATGGGTGTTTTTCCTCGTGAATATTTTCCTATTGCTCCCTAAGTCTGATCACTAGGTCAAGTGCCTGGACAGACATCAGAGGGCCTCACAGAGGAAATTATCTGACCAAAAGAGTGGCAAGCAAGGAGAAAGCTTTGGTATCAAATCATGCCACATTGCTGTTACGGCTTCCTTCCTGCATGCACACGTGGGCAGTATATGGCCCTTCAAACAGGACAGCAATCTGAGACCCAGACACTATTTTTTACACTAGTTTACAGTTTACACTGTTGGGAAGTATCCCTTCACCTGTATGTACTGTACAACTATGTGAGGTACAGATTATCATATTAAGGTTATATATAAATATATTTATAAAAAATAATTTTAAGCTCAGCTAATATGATTATGAATATGCAGACATACTTGAGAGATATCATGGGACCAGATGAGACAGATTGATCTTGTAATTAATTGTGTTCTTATTTAATTTATATGCTTTTATTATTTAGTACCTGTGTCAACCACTTAATTTGCCTCCAAATCACTTCCTTATATAATATTAATGAAACATTCTATACTAAAATTCATCAAACTATGGAAATCAGATATTAGGTAGACTCATTATATCATCAATTTGTCCTCTTCTAGTTTAAAACAGTTCATGACCTGTAGATTCAGAAACCACTCCTTCAAGAAGAGTATTTCAGTGCAAGAAAGAGCATTTGTAGCAGAATTAACAATGTCTTTTCATGGTCAGAGATCAGAATTAAAAATCCAATTTACACTGTGGAACAAACTCCAACAAGACTTTGAGAAGGAAGAAATAACAACAGTATCAATACAATCCTTGCACAAAGGTCAATGATTTTACAGCTCTGTACAGATGACATTCTAAGCAAATGAAGATCATAGAGATTTATGCAATAAGAGACCTACAAATGGGTCTGCACAACCTGCTCAAAACATTTCATGCCCAAACACGGAGATGGGACTCTTTTGGGTGCTGAGGAGCTGCTGACTGAGCACAGGGAGAAATCAAATCAATGAGAAACATCAAAGTAATCACTTGTTTAATCTTTGCTAAATTGCTTGCTTAATCTTTGGGTTAGTCTAATGAATGGTTAGGGCATTCCTGAACTACTCAGTTGGGAGGGTGAACTGCTGTATTTCAGAAGGAGTGTCTGGAAATGAGAATGGTGAGGAATTGGCACTGTTGTCAGAAGGGAAAGAAATAGCTTGGAACAACCTCTACAGGGGCCTTGGGGTCATACTGGGTCTGCCTGGGATCAATTAACTACCTTCACCTCAATCCATGAATTTTTTATCTTACCTTCTCACCTTGTCCTGCTGAGGGAGTGAGAGAGCTGCTTGGTGGGCACCCATCATCCAGACAAGGTCAACCGACCCCAAGGGTGGAGAAGATCTCATTGCACATGTATGGAGTCCCACACAATGACAGGAGCAAAGAAATTTCACCTTGGGACACTTCTGCCCTGCCTTTGCCCAACACCAGGAACCTGGAAGGTGTAGCAGCAGCAACCATGTTGAGGCCACACTGTCAGCTAAGCTTGTGTCACAGCAGTGTCATGCAGTTAAAAAAAAAAAAAAAGCAACCCTGACCCTGACCCTCTGGCAAATACGTTAGGCTTTCTATTGTGTATGATTATTTTTGCAAGGTCAGACAGACAAAGCACTTCAGTAGTCCAGGTTGGCCTGTGGGATGGAAACTATGGTCCTTGGTTCAGAGGTCTTACCTTTACAGTGGGGATCAGGAAAAGCAGGCAGAGGTCTTTAACTGTGGGATTTTTTTCTAATCCCGGTTCTACCACAGACTTTCCATAGACATCTTCAGCTCTCCCTGCCTCACTTTACTCTCCACTGTTGTGTCTGTTGAGGTCACAAACTCTCAGGGAAAGGACTCCTTTCTATATTAAATGAACACCTACTGGAAAGCTTTCCTTTATGTAGGAAGCAGAATAGGAACTGAGGGTAACACAAAAATAGTTTCCACAAGAAAACTCAGTGGAAGGTGCTTTCCAGTGTTGGAGGTTTCACCCCTCCTAAATTCTTGTAGGCAAGACCTCCTCATCCTGCAAAGAAAAGTATATTGTATTGTCTCTTTGTAACTGCAGTTTATTTTTTACTTGGGAAAGTTGAAGCTGTACACTTTCCTTTTTTCTATTTCCAGTGAACCTTTTGTTGTGTGACACCTTTTGGTTCTTTGTAATAAAAATGCTTTCATTTCCTGGATATATTGATTTTCAGTTTCCTGAAGCTTTGTACTTTTCTTCCAAGGTTTCGCTGACACAGCTTAGACTGAATCTCACAATCCCATTCCCCCTTGCTCTTGACTGAAGAAACAGTTCTCGTGAAACCAGATGAAGCTCATCAGGCATTTAAAAATTATGCCCATACAGCTCCAGACTCCTCTTTTGTCCATTCTTTTAATCTCTGCCATCTTCTTGCAAAGATGCAGAACAGAAATTGAATACAATTCAGACTGGTTTTGTTTTAAAAGCGAACCTCTGCCTTGGTGAACTTGTTCTGCAAACAATTGTCCTGTTGCAATAGGACAAGGGATAATCGTTTTAAGCTAAAATAGGGGAGATTCAGACTATCTGAGACATTTTTTACAATGAGGGTGGTGAAACACTGGAGCAGGTTACCCAGAAAGGTGGTACAAGCTTCATCCCAGGAAACATTCAAGGTCAGGTTGGACGTGGCTCTGAGCACCCTCTTCTAGTTGAAGATGGCCCTGCTCATTGCAGGTTGGTGAGACTAGATGAGCTTTAGAGTTCCCGTCCAACACAAATCTTTCTATGATTCTATTCTATGATGCAATTATGGCAGTTTACAATTGTGATCTATACACATGGGATTTTATAGGTAATTTTTTTTTTCTCACAAATAAACAGGTACTGGAGTCAGAACATAATTGTGGAAGAAATTTACATTGACAAATTCAATGATGGCACATCCAGTTTCACTAGAGGAGAACCTGGTGTTATGTCTTTATTTCTTACTTCAATCGATTCAAAAAGGACACAGAGAAAACCAGATTCTTTAAAGTGAAATTTGAGTCAAGCTTGAAAGTCTCAGCAGACAAACATTTTTCTTGTCATTGGGAATACCCTGGAGAAAATTGCAACACAGACTGCCAGATAAGTGCTTTTTTGTTTCATTACCAAGCAAACAAACACCAGGTGGAATTTCATACCCAAAGTATCCAAGGGCCACAATTTGAGGAGAAACTCCCAGAGAAAAAAACCTGCTTCATATATCTGCTAACTCCAGGTCTAGTACTAAAAAGTAACATTTTCATATTTTCTTAGAAGAATTTCACTGGCTACCTGCTAAGTGAATCTTCTCAAACTCACCTCATTTCACTCCCTATCTCAGAACTTTTAATGTTGAATATAATATTTAATGCTAAGATCACTTTTGAGAAGAGTAAACCACAGCATAGATGTAGACAAGGCAGAAGGCAAACTCCACTTATTTTTTTTCATAATTCTTATCTGTTCTGTTGCTTCCTTCAGAAATCTGTTTGAGTCAATTTTTTCTAACAAAATTCTTTTGATCGCAGTTCTAGCATTCAGGCAGCTTCACACTGAACAGCTTACCAAAGCAATACAGGGTATTTAGAAAAATACACAGCTTGATACTTTTCACGCTATGATATTACAATTAAAATGGAAATGATCCATTCATGCAATCTAACCTTGGATGTCACACACCAAAACATTCTACAGAGTAACTCTAGAACTGAAATCAGCATTTCTTGTACAAAATCCTCTTTCAGAGGGACATCCAGTTTTATTTTACTTCAGGGCATGGAAACCCATCAAATTCCTAATTAATTTGTTTGAAGGAAAGCTTATTTGAACCTTATTTCTAGTGTGAATTTTTGTAGTTTCAACTTTCTATCACCAGGTCATATTACGGCTTTTGTCAACTACCTGCTATATGAAAAGAAGTTAAAACAGGAAAAAGGAAAAAAAAAAAGCAGCTATAAACTTCAAGTTTAGCTGATAAACCAGAAATAAAGGTCAATATACACTGAAGGAAAGTCAAGTTTCTCAGAAGAGCCTTATGAGGGACCAGCAGCTGGCTGACCATGTAACCTGTTGTGCTTGTCATGACCTGGCATCCTGGCTAAGCTGCTTCAGGTTGGGAAACTACTGCAGAATGGTTTTTTGCAAACAAAGGCTTTCCAGTGAAGTTGTCTGTTACAGTGACAGCTAACATGTTTGAAAAGAAAACTAAAATGAATACAATTGTTGCAGGTATTCATTCTATTTTCTTTTTTCTCTTTTTTTTTTTTTTCCGCACTTGACTAGTTTGAGCTGTGTGTAAGTGCCAACAAAAGAACATAGATATAATAAGCCATAGTGTTATCAGGGATCCACATGTCCATTTATTTTGACCTTCATCATAAGACAGGCCATGGGACCTCTCAAAATTAATGCCTGTTTGAATCAGAGTAGGTATTTTATAAAGGCATCCAATACTGTCCATTATTCAGACTTTAGAGATTTAAAAAGTTGCTCCAGAGATTAATTACCTAACTATTAAAATCTGTGTCTATTATTTAGAGGAGGAATTTGTGTAGCATCAGCTTTCAGTTTACCATTGCTTCCTGATGCTCTATTACCAATCTTTGCTTAACATATACAAAATTCTATCCAGTCACCCTCTAATCTTATTTTCATTTAATTAAATGGGCCAAGATTCTTCAGTCTTTCAGTATAAAACATTCTTTCTTTTAGTACTTTTAAGTGGCTGTCAGTTAAAACTTCTCTAGTGTATCACTATTCTTCAGTCTTTAATAATAAAATGGGACACTGTCCCAAAGCCAGTCACACCATAACCAAGACCCCCTCAATATTGTCTTGTTCACATATCAAAAATGTCATTATCCCTTTTGCACCACACTTTCATAGTAGAGGTCATACCCTGCTAATTCCACACACAATGTCTCAACTCTTTCTGATACTGCTTTCTAGGACAGAGCCAACAATTCTATCAGCACAGTCCAGCATTCAGTATTCCCACATATAGTCCTTTTACTTGACCTCATATAAGCTTCTACTCCTTTCTTGCATTCTGTCCACAGCAACCAGAGCAGACTCTGTACAGCAGCTTGTTCTCTTAACTATTACCACCTCACCTTTAACTTGCGTCATCTGCAAATTTTGTGTGGAATAATTTTCTCTCTTCTTCCACACCCACTCATAATAATGTAAAATAGCATGCAATTCATCTTCCTCCTCACTCAAGAAACACATTCAGGTTTAGAAACTGCCACTAAGCCAGTTTTAACACCATCTAATGTGTGTATAATATTGATTTTGCATCATTCTATCTTCTTACTCAAAAGATTCTGTAATACCAAGTTGAAAAGACTGAGAGTTGAACATGATTTCAAGACTGTCCCTAAGCTAGCAACCACCTCACAAAAGGCAGAAAGCTATTTTGACAAAAGGTATTCACCATAAACTCACACTGATGAAAACTAATTACTTTAACCTTTCCTTAATATTTGATTAATCAGATCCCAGATCTGCTGCAATGTGAAATCAATGGCAAAGTGATAGGACAATGAATATTTGAATCACCTCTTTGGACTTTAATAAACCAGTATGTAGCTTTTTTCCTCTTGTCTGGACGTCCTCACTGCCAACAAGCACCAGCAGCACAGAGCACTCCTCTGGATGTAGATTGCATTATCTTGCTCATTTACAAGCATCCAGCTTCTGGTTTTTGTCTTCCTTAGCTACTGCTAGAACAGAAAGTATTTTGTTGTTGCCATACAATACAGCACTTGGATTTTTTCTCAGAATCCTTCTACTTCTCCAATTTATTTCTTGAAGCAAAATGAACAAACAATTTCTCCTCTTCCCTTCAAGGACAACACAACCACCTACCCCTAAGCAAAGCAAAACCACTTCTCCTCCTGCTTTCTGCCTCTCCTCACCTTATCCCTACAGTCCTCAGCTTTTGCTGCACATCAATTCCCATCTGCTTTCCTGTTTTTTCATTGGTTACACATTCTAAGTCTTTTTGTTCATTTTTTAATGTAGTCATGAAAGCACAACTGACTGGAAGATAGAATATTTTGGGTGTTCTTTTAAGAAATGCTATGAAGCACTTTTCAGAAAAACTAAAAAGAAGACCAGAGAAATAGCTAGAGAATGTGCTCAGTCAGAGAAAAGCATTCAAATGCAAGTAATGTCAAGATTGGTGGCATTTCTGAGCCAGGAAACTTTCAACCCCAAGAAAACTTCACTGTAGTCCAAATCAAATTTGTTTTACTGTTCTCCCTCTGTCATAATCTTTCATTATATGGACTGAATAATGTTTTCCAAAACATAATTTGCATAGCGATCTATACTTTGCTATCCTGATTCATAGGGACTGTGCTTCTATAACTCAGACTTTGAAGCTTTTCAAGATAGGTAAGAATAACACTTTTTAAATAATTCCCCACAGCAGGTAAAGAATGTTGTAACTGTGAGAAAGAGTATTAGAGTTACATGAGTCTAACTGATCTGTCCTGGTAATAAAAGACTCATTTTCTTTCAGCAAACCAGAGGTTTTGCACCTTAACATGTAAGACGTCTATACCTCTTTAAATCTATTACAAATTGTAAAAATCATCTTTGTAGAAAGAATGAGCATAATTAATTTTAAAATACTGCTTGAGACATCAGAGAAGTACTTAAAAGGAAATTAATTGCTGAAAAGTTCTTGTAAGGCTCTTCGTGCCATAGAATGAAATCTTGGTTTCCCTGAAATCAATGAGAGAGAGATCAATGCTGACTATTGAACCACAGGATTTTAGGTCCTTATTATGGCTCACATTGCCTTTTGAATTTCATTGTAACAACAGCTGGATTCAAATTAAAATCATTCTCCCTCTTGCTTCACTGAAATAATACTTGTATCGCTCTTTAGTGCTCCAAGGGAACAAATCTTATTTTCACTATTAAAAAGGATGGCACTTTGCTAGCAAAAGTGAGTTGATTCTGGTTTTACTTTTCCTGTAAAAATAATGGTTTATACTTTGATTTTGAGAAAGAGCGTGCAGTGAAAACAAGAGCATAATTTATATATATATATATAACTGAGAAAACCACAGAATCATAGCAATGTTGATTCAAAGGGATGCCTGGATGTCATCTAGTCCAACCTTCTGCTCTATCACCACAGCAGACCAGAACAGTCTTAGTTTTGCTTATGCCAGACTTAAAAACCTCCATGGATGGATAACATACAACTTCTTGAGATTACCTGTTCCTGTACTACAGTACCCTCCCAGCAAAGAATTGTTCCCTAATGTCAAGTCCAAACCTGCCAAGCCACAATTTGTCCTACTGTAGCTTCTCATGTCGAAGTTGAAGTGATTCAATGTACTAGAACCAAATATAATGCCAAATGTCTCATGACACTGCTTGCCATACCCTCCTACATAGGCGACTGGAAATTAAAAAGCACTCAGGCTGTCAACAGAGAGTGCTTGGTTTCTCAGTGGCTTTTTCCAAGATTCAGCAGTATGTATTTAGCATGAATAATGCAAAGGCCATCAGTCCATATTTCCACAAAAGCCAGGTCAAAGTACTACCTTCCCTCATCAATGCAAGCCAAGGCTGCACTATGGGCAGGATGCAGGGCTGGGCTCCATTTTTGTTCTAAAATGGCTCATAAGACTGACTGCTGTTTTCTTCCATTCATATTTCTGTGAATTATACAAATTCTTTTCACATGCAAGGCAGAATTTTACAGATGTGTCTTCTTCTGAAATACAAGTATGTGCTGTTGATAGTTCCACATGCAATGTATATCCCACTTGCCCCACTCATGTAAATCAATGCAAGTAAATAAGTATGGCCTTAAACATGCCTTTTTCTCTATTTTCATCACTCTTAGTTCAGTTTGCTGGCATGCACTAAAGGAAAGAAATAGTGTGCCAAGATGTGGAAACCCATAATCTTGATAAAGAGGATGTTGTTCAGCTTCTATGGGAAGTTTAGCTGATGGAAGGAGATGAGAAAAGAGCTTCTTTATTCCCACTTTCTTTTTTTCTAAGAACTGTGCCCGCTACAAGGATATACAAGACTAGCAGTAAATGGCGAAAAAAATAGAAAAATAGCAAGGAGATGAATCAAAGGCTACCCATGGAAATCTTATAGCGCTATCATTTAGAATGTAATTAGAATTACTTTTATTCCAGATTTCAGCAGTCCCAGGAAGCAAATTTCCCCTCCTAACACTCTCAGCTTTTTGAAAGGCTACATAAACACCCAAAGAATGTGTCACTGCAGCCTGGGTTGATAGGCCTTCCCCAGCCAGTACTGCCTGCTGTATTTTGTCCTCCATTTGTACTAACCCTGCTTATCTGGTCAGCCCCGAGCTGAACTAAGACCACAAAACCAGATGTGCTTGCAGGGCAACTTTAATAAACATTAAAGCTTTATTCCTCTCAGGAAAAGGTGTTGAAAATGAAGGCAAGAAACATTACGAAAGGGTATAAAAACGGATGTGATAAAAAGGGGGCTCAATCATCCGTGCCTCATCAGCTTCAGGAAAAATCTCCAGCACTAGAAGAGGATGAAGCCTGAATGGGCATATCCCTGTCCTGTTGGGTTATCTGTTCCAACCCTTTTTTCAGTTTAGACTTTATTCTCTATTTCATTAGCATCACTGTGAAAGGGGCCATGCCATGATCCACATTTTCTAAAGGCAAGCAACACATTCCTGCCTTTCTTTATCCTCTTGACAGTGGCTCAGTTTCTAAAGTCAAACATGAAGTGACTTAGCAGACATAGTGAAAAAGATAATTGATTAACCATGTCCTGGATGAATTATCAGCAGCAATGAGTGAAACCCACCTGCATGTACAAAGTTGATAACCCAGACGGACTTTCAAACTTGAACGGTGCCTAGGTTTCCTTTGTTTAGTTTTTCAAATGGATGCTCTAGTCCACCTTAGAAAAAGTGAACAGAATTTGGAGAAAATTACCAGTTGGCACCTTGTGAGAATTTAGTAATTAGCAAATGAAACTGAAATACTCCCTAAGTGATGTAAATCCTACGCAGCCATAAAGTCCTCTTCTTTTGGGGAGCAACAATAGCTCTTTGTGTGGAATGCAGCAATATTCCAGTGAACAAAACTATGAATTTTCCTTTTGCTCTTGGTGAAAGGTAATGATTTTGCTGGATGAATAAGCTTTTGACATTTTAATGCTTAAGAGAAGGAGGTATTTGCATATAGTGTCCCCCCTCCACGTTCTCCCTGGTTGATGCTAAGCTCTGGCTGTCCCCCCCCTCAGGCTTTTTACAGCACTCTCCTCTTGCCTCACCAAAGTCAATTTTCCCATGTTGTGATCAGCTCAAAGCACAGCTTTCTGGTCTGAAAAGGGAATCTTCCCACTTAGGAAAAAGGATGGTAATTATGTTAAATGAATGTTAATGTCTTGCTAATGAATGCATTGCATCTCTCCTAAACATTTCTGGAAAAAAAAGCAAGCAAAGAAACAAAAAATAATCAAAAATGTCATTCATGTACCAAAAGTATTAATTACAAGTAATTAGAAAGAGTGATTCATTTTTTAAGTATACAAGACTCCTAAAAGGAAATAGAAAGATTTCAGCAAAAGCTGAATAGATATATCTGTATCAAGTGGCTAATAATGTGCAAAAGCACAATATTATATACATAAATGATTTAATTTTGAAGGAAAAAAAAATCAGTTATGATTTTTAAATATCCAGTGATTGTAATCTACAGTTGCCATAAACTGTATCAGTATCAGATTTTTTTCACTGTCTAAGATCTAATTTGCATTAACCTTGACTTATCTACTCTTGGATCTTATCCACCCTTGCTAGACCATAGATTTCCCCACCATTTATGTCCTGCCATCTAGGCCTCTACTTACAGATAGTTCCTAGGAGAGTTATCATCTTTTCTCTCTAAGGCTTCTCCCTTCCAGCAAGCATCAGGTACAATACTGAATCAAAAAAAAATCTTTCTTTTTTTTCCCCCCCTTTGAATACTGTTCTAAGCTCTCACAGAATATTAGTAACATCTCCTACCTGGAGACTATGAATTTCCACAGTTGTTGAAGCCAGGTAGAAGTTCAACTGAATGGATCAAATGCATCAAACATCTCCCTTTAATATTTTCCAATCTCTTTTTTGATTATTTTCTCACTCACGTTCATGACACCAAAAGTCTGGCTGAGCTGTGACTCAGCTCCCAGTAGATCAGTGTGGCTTTGAGACACACAGCCTGGACTGTTCTACCAATATCACCGTGTGCACCAGGTGCACCAGGAAGCTCCAAATCTGCCCATCCCCTGTGGCATTCAATCAGCATGCACACCTCATCTCTTTTTTTAAATGACATATCTCCCTAATACTAAGGCCCACATAATTTCCCAATTTGCAAATATAACATTTTTTAACCCACTGGAACACAAAATACTTTCAGCAAGAGCAGATGAAAACATATATAAATATTAATAACCACTTCACCTTTTTAAAATCCTTTCACATTAACCATCTATAATGTGAAAATTTGCAGCTATTGAACAGCACTGGGCAACACTACAAAATCAGGCAGGAGAGAAAATGTCCAGCCACACTCAACAGGAACTATAGGGGAATTCAGCTGGAGAAGCTGCAGTTGCAGGATGGGACATTCCTGCCTGCCCCAGCCCATGTGTCTTCTTCAGCCACAGAGCTGGGTGTAGCAACCCAAAAGGTGGCACTGAGGCACCTCTACTTACACATTCCCATGAATTTTTAATGGCTGTTCTCCCTTTACTGAATCATTACTGCTGATGTATAGCATATACCAGAGAGCAGGAGCAAAGCTGTCAGGCTACTTTAATCTTTGCTGCATGGGAGTTTTTTCAATACCCACCAAAAAATGAGGGTTTACCTTCTAATATTGTTGTACTTCAATGTCTATCTACGGGAGAGAAAAACAAACGAGGGGACTGGGGGGAAATGCACTTACAAAACAAATTGGATACTCAATTATTTTATTATAACACAGTGTTACAGCATAATTGTGCTCTGGATGTGATACCAACTAAAAAAAATCACTGCCTGGCATTGCAGAGGGAAAGGGGGAGATCCTTTTATTGGTTCTGCAATTCCTTGGGGCTTTATTCACTGTGTGAAGAACTTGCTTTGAAATGGGATCCCTCTTTTCCTCAGCGATCCTGGTGGGAATAGTAAGTCTTTTTTTAAAGAATTGCAATATGAATTCCCAGAAGTGTTAGAGAGTGCTCAGAAAATGCAGTAGGGTTCTTAAAACACACATACAGCAAAACCCTATACAGAAATTAATTGTACATTCATATGCACCAATATGGGAATGTGGAAAACAGTGAATAATGTCAAATGCAAAATTTAATATTTTCTACCGCTGTTACTTTGTTTAAGCTCATTATTTATTTCATAGAAATGTTTTGTATTTTAAATCAAGCATGTGCTTCCAAACCATGTTATATTGAGATGTATGAGAGCCAGCCAACCAGGTTACTGACAGCATTGCTGGACTTGGTACTGTGACTTCCATTTGGAAACATTTATTCTATCATGAGTGCTCAGACAGAATGGAAAGACATTATCTGACATGAAATATATCTACATTTGATCCTCAATAAACTTGAAGGAATAGGGTTTCTCTTCATGGTTCATTGCCTTTATCTGGGAGGTTGATTTTCCTACATGCAGTTTTATTTGTTCAGCAGTTTAGGATGAAAGAAACGTATTAAACCATCACTAGAGAAAGATTGCACACAGTCCCTGAAAGCCTTCTCCTGTCAGATGCTCTATCCCAGAGGAGGAATGTAGTCTGCACAGTAATGATTTGGTTTTGAGTCTTACTGCATACAGCAACTCTCCTTTGATAATGTTACCAGTATCAAACTACAAGCTTTAAAATAATTTACAAAACCCACATGTTTATGATGAGTGAACAAAAAAGTTTATTAATTTATTAATAAACTTGGCTGTCAATGCTCCCATCTTCCTACAACCATCCCTATGTCTTGCAGAGGGACACTGTTTTAAGATTACATAAACCTCATTGTCAGCTGAAACACCACTGGTTCCCCACTTGTTTCCACCTTTCTACCCGTCCTTGTCTTCCTCACTATTGGTTACTGTCAGCTTGGCTACTTTGAAGTTATACACTCAAAGCCCTGGAGACATGAACTATGCGTCTGTGCTATCAACAAAGTTAAATTCTATCTTTTTGACCATTATTTATCAAGTTCTCTCCATTATGCTAACATAATCTCCCTGCTAAGGTTGCTCTGGGGTTTTTTCCCCAATCTTTTACAGTCTCTGGATTTGTTTGGTCATGTCTCTCTGCTTGATATAAAAAATAATATATATGTGTGTGTATTTTTATATGTATATATAAATCCACTTTATTTGCCCATGTTTTGCAGTCCACATCTCATTATTAAAAAGACACAAATCTCTATTCATACTGAGACCAAGAAAAAAACCCAAACAAAAACAACAAAACCAACTAAACATAGAAGAAAAAATAACTCTTAGCTGAAATACACCAATAGGCCAAACTATGATTTGAAAATTACACTTGAAAAATTAGAACTATTTATAGACAAAAAAATGCTGATAATTTCACACTCTGGGGAAAATTATTGTGATACATGTTATGTGTAGTTCACACATTGTAAAAGTATTGCTTTTCTCTACAGCACCCTCGGGGCAGTTCAGGGAGGGATTTCAATGGACAACAACAGTACACTCCTGTTGTTGGCTAGCACAGCTCCTAATCATTCAGTGCTTTTTTATAAACTCTAACATTGTAGGCCAGGTTGCTAAGCTTCATGTGTAAGTGGTCTACTCCATTAGGTCCACTGAGATATCTCTGTTTCAACCAACTTGAAAATTACACTTTCTTACTTTTGTTGATGTAGTAATTGGCCTTGAGAGGCATCATTTTTACCCTGAGCACAGAACAGATTAACATAATGATACTTCTTCCATATACTGCAAATGTGTGTGTGCCCTGAAGGACTCTCAGGTGGCTCTGGACCTTAGCAAGTGTACATTTCCTGCAGTCCACATCAAGTCCCCTGTTTGTTAATGACAACCTTTGCATCTCTGATGTCATTCATTCCTGTTTAAAATGGAAATGCTTGAACAAAATCAGAGTTGTTGGTTTTTTTCTGTAAGAAGGGAGAACAACTTCCCTGGTGCCCTGTCCTATTAGCAAGCGTTCAAACTCTGCATTAAGCCACAGAGGCTCTTCTGTCACAATGGAGCAGATGTTGCTGATCAACTCTGCCCTGGGTACTAACACAGTTGGAGTAATGCCCTCAGCAGGCCAGCTGAGGGTCTTGGAAGAAATCCTTTGGGTCAGAAAGTTTGAGGTGCTCGTAAATGCAGTAAGGATGCTGCAGGGCCTCCATGTCAGCTCTAAGGAATGATATTTGTGTGTTTAATAAGCAAGATGAGTCAAAACTGAATTGTCTTATTCAACCTACTCAAGTCCTGGTCTATTTTCCACTCAGGTCATGTGAAGTTGGTCACCCACCTCTTTGTCAGTCTTCAAAGCTCTCTTAGGCAACCTGAGTTCTGCAGGTAGGTATTTATTCCTTGATTTACTAGTTGCCCACCTTCATTCTGAAAGTTAAAGGTTAGAGCAAGCATCTATGATGTGACAGACTGGACTATGATTCCCCATCAGCTTTGCTGCACTTTCTTTCCTGAGCATGGGCTTCTACTATGCCATGCTGAGGCTGTGGCATGATTCTGCAATTAAAGGCACACATAGCGAAAACTACAGCATGATTAGATGCTAGGGTATTCCTTTGGGTACATTAAAATTTCAGTCACATATAGGATTGGGGGATTTCTAAGCCACATTTTACAAATTCCTTTTAATGTGATCATTATAACCTTTCCTCTCCCCAGGTGGCATTGCATGTACTGCACTGCTCTCAGAAAAATATGTATTTTTTCTCTTTCTTTGTAAATATGTATCTCAACCTGACACACACTGGGAAACAGAAATGCCTTTTTATTATCCAGCCTCAAAAACAATGTGCTTTCCCCTTTTTCTTGTTAGGAAACTTGGAAGTGAAGACTTCAGAGTTGATATGGAGGAAAAACATAAAAGAAGAATGGAGCAGCAAGAGATTTCAAATTTTGTCTTGTATAGCTCGTATATTAATTGTATATCAAAAGCACTATACTTAGTGACACAAAAAAATCTGCAGCTTGAAATATACTTGAAGTAAGATTACTTGAAATAAGATTTAACTTTGGAAATTTAGTGTTCTGATTACAGTGCATAGTAGCCTCATTTAATTCACTTTTTAATTACCACTTTGAAGTCTCTGCCCTTTGTTTTTAGTGTGAGTGGTCAGCCTACTTTAGAAGAAGCTGAGAACCAACATTATTCTTTTCACTATCACTTTAGTGAAGAATGAGAATTATTTCTATGTCCATTCTGCTGCTTCTTTTGTCTGATTCATAACTGATAGAATTAAGCAATAAGACACGGTAGAAATATACCCGTGGGTATCAATATCATACCACAAATAGCAGGATAAGATATTAAATTTTAACCATCTAAGAATTGCTGTAATTATCCAGATAGTTTGGATTTCCTGTGCTATTATTAAGAAGAAGAATCTAACAGACATTGAAAAAATTAGGAAGGCAGGAAGGTTTGGGTCATATACTTTCACAATGGGTAGAGATGGCTGGGTCAACACTTTTATGGGAGGCAATGGGTGGCCTGCTTTTGAGTTGTGCCCAGCTTAGCCTCTCAGAAATCCCTGCTGAAATCCTCTGCTTGCACCTTCTCTGAGAAGCTCACTAGAAAGCCTCAAAGTGAGCAGGTGAGGCTGAAGGCATCCACAATTGTCAATAGCCAGGTTAAACTCTGACCAACTACTTCAGCCAAAGCATTAATGGTGAGAAGTAAACAGCTTCAGAGGACACAGTGCTTCAGTTAACCTTTCATTAAAGTTTCACCCCAGTCTTCCCTCATTGTCCCCCACAGTGGGTTTGCAGATTCATCACTAGACAATGCTACGAGTGCTGTGGGCACAGTGTCCTGGCTCACAGCCAACAGGCCATGAACTATTCATCCGCGAATTATTTTCAACTGTGTCGAGAAAAGTAGCTGGGCTTGGATCCAGACTGAAGATGGTGGGAGGCAGGTCAGTGCTGAAAGGGAGCTCCACATGCACCTGGGTACTGCCAGGCATGTATTTCTGTGGGCTATTGCTACACGGGAGGGAGGGGATGACTGCTGTCCTGGGGCACCAGGGGTCCCACAGGCAGGCTGGCTGGCTTTTGGGTGGAAGAACAGGAGCATTCCTGCCTGTAATGGGTCCCCAGGCAGTAACACCACTTTAGGAGAAGTGAATCAGGTGAGAAAATTTCCTTTTGGCCAACTGATGGTAACAGCAAGCCCAGAGTGATTTTGCTTAAGAAAGGGAAGAGGGGGGTGTGCAGGAGAGGCCTGAGGTGCATTTTCTGACCTCCATTATTTGTCGAGAGCAGATATTGGCCTCAGTCCATGAGCTGCTCTCATTTTCAGAGCACAACCATTGAGCATCCCTAAAACTTGCCACTGCACAAGTGACCACAGAGAGCAGGCATTTGTCACTGGACATTTATTTTCTGACTAAGACACAGCAACAGCAGAAAAGCACAGGCACCAAGTCTTCTTGGACCAAAATTGTATAACCTTTGTTTTTACACAAAACCCTGGCTCCTCTTCACTTCAGTTTCTCCTGGAAGCAGCTACTTTTCACAAATACCTCCCTATTTTTAGTTTAGCATTACATAGGGTTTTATTGCCTTTTAAATGCATCTGCTGTCAAGCTTCTAAAGCCCAAACTACACGAGGTCCTGAGATTCAAGGCCAATGCACATTGCAACTATTCTGAAAGAGCTTTAAAAAAATGTCCGCTGTGTTTATTTCCATGGTTGTGTTGTAGGAGAGTGCAGTGAAAAGTGCAATGACCCACTCCCCCACCTGGCAGTTTTCACTGCATCTACAGCAGCTCTGACACTTGCAATTTGACACCCTCATCTACCCACCGAGAGAGTTGGATTTTCTTACTGCATCCCCAAATGAAAAATTTTGCAATAGCACAGAAGATGGCATCTGTCGGTGCCAAGATAAAATATCCTGATGATGAGCCAGATTGTGCTCAGCATTCAGACTAGCCAGAAGAAAATAAATGGGGAAAAAAACCCAAAAATCCACCACCAAAACACTCAAGAGACATTCCTTTTCAGGATCTCACAGCCAAAGCAACCTACAGTAGTAAACGTTGCAGAAATGCCTGCTGTGGTGAGCTGACATGTCGGCAAGCATGGGGCAGGGCTCTGATTCCTATTGAAATTTAAAAAATAAACAGCAAATACCACTTAACACGAGAAGAACAATTTTCAGTGTAGGGGAAAAACATTATATGGTCATTTGAATTTAGAAGGCAAAACTCATTTTTCTGAAATACAATAAAATATACTTGAATGTGGACTACCAAGCTGATCATTTGCAACACGTGGACCAAAAACAATCTAGCATAGACTGAAGGAAACCCTGAGCAGCTGTAGGCAAACTAAGGTTTGTTTCAGTTGAATCCTGAAAAAACACTTCCCATCCTTCCATATTACATATGAGTTGACAGTATATACATGCCAAAATACATGCAATGCATGATATTTTATATTGGGCAAATTGGGCACAATTATGCCAGCACATAAAGAAAAGCTAGCAAAGGAACAGAAGGAAGCAGGAAAAAAGGCAGCCCTGATTGTTTTCAACTCAATTCAAGTCAGCCAACATTCTCAACAGGGTTAGCAGGAGAGAAAAATAAAGGGAAAATTGGGGGAAAAGAAGAATAGAAAAAAGCCTTACAGAGGTGTCATGGTGTCCTCCCACTGTTTGAGTAAGGATACAAACAGTTCTGCTTTCAGCAGTAGCGCAGCCCCACCTACGAGCTATGGAGCTACAAGTTAGTTGACTGCACTATGTCAGCACCCAACACAAGAGCAGATGATACATACAGTGTAAAAAATCCAACAGTCACTGACTGACAGAAAACAGCAGGGATACCATGCTAGCACAAACACTGTAAAGTCAAGATGAACACCCTAGGCTTCTGAAAGATAATTAATCCTAACTGACTGGACACGTTGGTGCTGTCACCAGGCACACCAAGAGCCATAGTATTTGTGGGGGGTATTGCCCTTGGCAGGTACCATCACTCAAGAAAACAATAGAGACAAAGAAGCCACAGGTGACAGCACAGCCATCGGGCACGGGGTGCATCCCTAGCAGAATTCCTGTTGTGCCATCATGTTAGGGCTCTGTGGTTTCCTCACTGTGTTACAGCAGCTGAACCTTGCTTTCAAGGCCATACAATGAACAACACACATTGCTGGCATAATGAACACGAGAACTGCATGAACTCTGCTCTGTCCTGCCCTATCGTTCTACCTAAATAACTGCTGAGTCGAGCTGCCATGCTCTTTGCTCTCACAGCGTTTCATAGGTCAGCTAAGTTCAGGCTAGTGATGCCTGCTCTGTTCTTAATTCAGTCCAACCCACACAACAGCTACAGTACATTTGTGACTAGACTCCTCACTATGCTTCTGCTGTCTTTATGTTGCTCTGAGGAGGACCAGGAACCATCTCAGCTGCACACCTCTGTTGAAGCTTAAGAACAGATGATTTCTCTGCCCAGTGCTACCCTACTGGCTCTTGATCTTTGCCTCTGCCCCCACCAGTGTCAACACAGTCTGCTCAAAACCACTGGCTCTCCACTCCTTTATATTGTTATCACATTGCTGTCACTTCATTAATGCTGAAAGACTTGTCCAAGTTTTCATAAACAAAAGCCAGGGCGCAATCATATCAGTTATGAACCAAATAATACCGAGCATAAATAGCATTACTCATCCAAGAACAGTGGAGAAGCATCAGATTATGCTAACAATAATTTAATAATTTGGTTCTTCATATGAAATTACCTCATAATTGCAACATATCTGTCCATATTTTATGAGGCTTTGATTTGGACTCTCATTGCATTGTATAAACAGACAGCACTGTAATCTGCAATCTCTTTACAGTTTAAATCCTAATTTTCCAGACACAGATTAATTTTACAGAAGTTAGAGAAGTGTTCTTTCTCAGTACTTTTGTCTCACACTTTGTCTTTTTTTTTTCCAGGGGCTGTTTAAACAGCCATTTCATCTACCCTAATATCTACAATGTCTTTACAAAAAAAAGAGAAGGACTAGGAAAAGAGACTAAAATAGCCAATAAGAAACCATTATAAAGCAAACCTAGAAGTCAGCAGGCAATGCACATTTGGAAAGACAATGTAAAATAGTTGCAGTTTTACTACCCATGAGTACTACCCCTCACAGATTTTTCTCTCAGATTTGACATGTGGCCTCCTCTGTTAGGTCTTATTTTCACAGCTCAGCAAGCACCTTCCACTTGTGCTCTCTCTGGCCTTTACCCTGCTGGTGCAGTGCACACTGCAGCCCTGTCTTACATATGCCCTTCTCAGATTTACCAACAGCTAAGGCAGATGAAATAAAAAATTACCATGATGGGGCTGCTTCCATGTTGAAATGATGAATGGGTTGTTATTAATAGGAAAAGCATTTTGGTTTGGTGTTTTCAATGATGAAAACTTTTAATCTTTCTTACTTAGTAAGAGAAGACATGCCTGTGGTAGACACAAGAACCAGAAAGGAGGTGCAGAATGTGAGAGGTAACTGGTGCTTACACCTGGAGGCAGCAGAAAAAAAGTCCTGCACGTAACAAATCCAGCACCATTTAACTTTTTCATCCTAGCCAACTGCAGTCAAAAGCAATGTACAGGCAGCTGCAGATGCTCCAAATACAGGCTTCAGATAGCAAAGATAACTATGAAGTTGTGCAGACTCTGAAAACAGTTTCTCCAAGAGCTATTGATAACTGAGTTCTGCAGCACTGTGGCTGATTTTCTATCTGAGAAATTGAAGGATTTTACCTTTGATCTCATGTACAGCTTTAAAAAAAAATCAGTTCACAACCATTGTGGGTTTTAAAATTCATTTCTACCAGATAATCAACTGTGCAGCTAGTATCATCGAATATCTTTCCATTTTATAACTACTTACAGTGTTGATATTGCAATACCAAATCTGATGATAGCCAAAGGGACTATAAAGAACTCTGAAGAAGTCTGTAATTTACTATAAAATCCTTTTTTTAAAAATAACTCTTTAATACAAAGACAAAGAAAGAAAATAAACCGGTTCTTATCTCCTCTGCTTCCAGAAGCAAAGCATACCTTCAAGAACATCTTACCCAACCTGGATGAAGAGGCACTTCCCCAAAGCACCCACTGCATCTCCCCCTTCATCTAGAAGAAATTCTGCCATGGATCACCCATGATCAGATGAATGAGATGTGTGCAGAAAAGAAAAACAGATGTGGGTAATCTTCTTTAGAGTGCTCTCTGTCTTGAGACAATAGATTCTTAACTAGACATTACAGCCCAGGGAAATAACACTTTCAAAGCAATATTCAGTTTGGTCTCCGCTTTTTTACTCTGTCAGAAAGGAAGGAAGGCCATGTACATCAGGGTGGTGGAAAAATGGATTTTCAGGAACAGTGTGAAAGGGTCAGAAATGTTTAGCAGTTTCTTAGATAAAGCAGTATTTTGAAAACTTTGGTCAAGTCTCATCATGGAGAGTAAAGAACACATTAAATTTCTGAAGTAAAAGTATTGAGCATATTATTCCAATAGAATTAAGAAACTTTTGTGACACATGAAGCTAAATTTTTGACAAACTTATTATTCCCTTCCTCTTCCATGTTAGGCAGCTCTGATTTGCATGCTCAAAAATCTTGAGTCTTCAGACCCAGAATCAATGGGATTTCAAGGCTTCATCCAATACCTACAAGCTGTACATGTGTGCAAACACACAGAAAGGAAAATGAATAAGGATGTGTTGATTTTCCATGATGCTAAGAGGGAACTTCAAGTCCCACTTCTCTAGGGCAAAATCCAAGAGTTTCCAGTACTTCCATAAGAGGATTTTCTTGACCCATTGTCATTAATGAGAGATCATTTAGAAGTTTAAAGTTTCTAGGGTCAATCCTGCTCAGGCCACTACAATGGAAGGATTATCATTGACTTCAGTAAGAGTAAAATTAAGTTTTCTGTTGATATAAATGTATTTATTCTAGGGCAAACTTTTTCTTTCAAATTGCTATGTTTACCTAGAACATCCAGATAAACTTTATTTATGAAAAGCCTTCCAACAACAATAAAGTTCTTGATATTAATAAGATATGACCTGTACTTGTTTTGCTATGAAAATGCATCATAGCGTACACACAACATAGCATATGTGTGCACATGTATGCACACACATTTTTGCTGCTCAAAATGAATGTGCAAGGTCCCTACACAAATAAGAACATTGTCAGAATTACTTCACTGTGCAAGAAGCAAAACATCAAATGGAAACTGACTTTCACTTGTACCTAACAGTGACTCCTCAAATTTTCTTTTTGCATCACTGTCCTTTTCAGTTTCCCCTAGGTCAAGAGTGCTGACCCAGGACTGCTCAGTTGTTTCCCTTTGCCATTTTACATTATGATTTTGTTTCTTATATGTGAAAAAAAAGAGCAGAATGTGACATTGCAGATTTTTATATCCAGACTCAGGCAAGACTCTGTGACGTGCCTGTTTGGCACCCACTGCATTTCAGTTCAAGGAGGGACAGAGATAAGCACATACTGCTGCTGTGACTGAAATTCTGGGTGCCTGGACACTTACCCCCTCTCACTTAAAACACCTACAACTTCTCTGGCCCGTCAGCAGCTCTCGTCTGAAACAGCAGTTCCCTGTCAGGAACACTGACAATGCCCACTCTCCTCTATAAATACCTGAACTAAAATATCCCTTTCTTTTTTTTCTCCCATGCCAGAATCTTGCATTTGGATGACTGAGTGTTCATGGGCAAAAGACAACAGCAGCTTGTGGTGCTCCGTGCTGCCCTAAAACTTGAGGTCCACTGCTTCACTCAGGAAAGTAGAGAAGGAGAGGAATAAATAGGCTCCCAGCTCCAAAGATTCCCTGAAAGGCAGACTGTAGTCCTTCCCCAGTGACACCCACCTCAGCTGGGGGCCCGCTGGACATCTGTAATTCTGTCCACTGTGCACTAGATGCCACTGCACTGATTGTTTTCAGCAGCCAAAGAGCCATTGCCTTTCCTCTGGCAACCACACTCTACCTATTTAGAGGCTACTCATTACCACTGGCTTGGAAATTCAACACACTTAGTCTAGCAAAACTCCTGTCACTCGGGACAGGACTGTCTTTGTTTTACAGATGGCAAACCGGGGTACAGAGACTACAGCATGATTTTGCCATGGGTTGGGTATGCAAGGCCGACAGTGCATGTGCTGCAGCAGCAGCCACCTGCATTCACCACCAGACTGAAGTCCCAGTGAGCAGATTTCTGCATCTCTCCCCCTGCCTCTGTTGAAGGCAGACAGATACAGACAGGATATCTGTAGGCAGAGTGGAGGGGATGGAGCATAATGGTCACAGTAGTGGCAACAGTGATGTAACCAGCTATCACAAACAAATGCAACACTGCATAGAGGTTCCCACAGCCAATCTCAGTTTCTCAACCTCCTACTGTCTGCTCAAACTCCTAGAAATCTTCCCAGGAAACACCTCCACGTCTCTCAGACAGGCACCCTCTTGCCTCTGGACACATCTCCATGTTCCTTTAAAAGCAAAACTTTCTAGTGATGAGGCATCAGGATAAATTTCCTAGGAAGGCTAGAGAATCTGCATCACTCAAGGTTTTTAAGAGGGGGTTATGGGCAGCAGCAGATGATGTCCCCAGATTAAGACACATACCACAACCTCACCTCCCTGCTCTCCCTCCCCACCCCCATCCCCATCCCTCCAATTTCAAAGCAGTTGTATGGTCTGAGATAAGGAAGAGCTACTACAACTGCCAGTGGCTTCACGAAGCAGATGAGGTGTTGGGAACCTCTGCAGTACACAATCTTTTTCCTTTGATTCTGAGAAGGGATAAACAGGTCATGGAAGAACATGAATTGTTCCTCCTTCACAGGTTTCCTGACAGGACACTGTCTGACCCAGACATGGCAGCTTCTCACAGATGCCACAGAGCAATCCCATATTTCTTCTAGTACACTCTTCTTCCCACCTGCCATACTGGACTTTTACATGAAACTACTCTGGAAAGACATACTAAGCCTTGTGCATCTCCCTATGCTTGACATAGTCAGTGATGGAGAATGTTCACCACTAGCTAAAGTTCGTGCAACATCGAATTTATACACTGTAATGTAGCTCAGTGGAAACAGCTGTTTACAGCTGTGGTGATAGGGTGCCACTGGTATTTTGAGGGCTGGTACCATTTCCTCCCACCTCCTGCAGCAAGCATGGGTGAGCCCTGGCTGAAGGGGGCACAGCTTTAGAAACGTTAAACCCTGTTTTCTACTTTCCCCCTCCCAACACCATCTAAACTCTTGGCTTGGGGACAGCCCAGAAAACAGGGTCATGCATTACCTCAGTGCCAAGAAATACAGCAACAGTCCAGCATCAGCTGTGAGCATTTGCACACCTGCAAGGGTTTTTTATATTTGCTCTGCCAAGTGAGCTCATTTGCAAATTCTGTTTCTACAGCACATTTTACTGTCTTTCAGGAGCTGAGCAAATGAAATTAAGGACTCTGACAGAAGAAGGTTTAGTCTCTAAGCTGTATAAATTAGGAAACAACCACAGTCCAAATTAAGGTCTTCCTCGAGGTCTAAATCAATTAACCACAAGGTCTGTCAGACTTAAAGCTATATTAAAAAAGATTCAGCAATGATAAACACTTGCGTCAGCCCTTTCTTGCCCAAACAGTGAGTTTTTAAAACATACTTTCGTGGCCATGATAATCTGCAGTTCTGCATTTGTTCTTTTTTATTTCTACTTCCCAGCTGAAAAGTCTTGATTTTCTTTGCTGTGTGAGTTTTCAAGTGTACCTTCTCTTGGGCAGCCACTGGGTAGTTCTCCACAGTGGAAAGAAGGCTGGTCCCAGATGTTTCCAAAGGCTGAGGGGAGGGAACAGAGTAACACAGCCATCCATGTTAGCCTAGACCCAGGCACGACCCAGGACTGTGCTGCAGGTGGGTGAACGAGCCTTGGTGCTAACTGGACCTGGTCCAGGAGCTCCTCCTCACATTGCCTGCAGTACTTCTTCAATCCTGCGTAATTGCTCCTGCTGCTGCACTGCCCTCACCACTGCATTTCACCAGAGATCCTGCACATCGCTTCTACCCACGGGGACCCCCAAATTTCCCCCTTCCCTCCTGAGCCCACTGGAGCCAGCAGTCCTGTGCTGGAGCCAAGCTGGCTGTGTTGGAACACAGGCTCATCCAGCCTGGCAGGGAGAAGAGCCAGGACAGGCACAGCTGCAGGACCACCAGCCCACACCCATCTGGACTGTGCAACAACTTCCATTACAGTGAAATGGAATCACAGAATCCCTTAGGTTGGAAGAGACCTTTAAGATCACTGAATCCAACCTTACTTCAGCACTGCCAAGTCCACTTCTAAACTGTGTCCCTAAGCTCCACATCTACACATTTTTAAAATATCTTCAGGGAGGTACACTTCCCTGGGCAGCTTGTTCCAATGCTTCACAACTCTTTCAGCAAAGAAATCTTTCCTAATATCCAATTTAAACCTTCCCCGTGCACCTTGAATCTCCTTTCAGGAAGCTGTAGGAAGTGATAAGGTTCTCGTTTTCTTCAGACTAAACAACCCCAGCTCCTAAAACCATTGCTCCAGATCCCTCACTAGCTTTGTTGCTCTTCTTTGGGCACTCTCAGTGTCTTCCTTTTAGTAAAGGGCCACAGCCTCCACATTGTCACAACAAGATTTACATTTGCACTCTGGAGTAAGTACTGTGTAATTGGCATTTTTTTTCTGATGATTATTAAGCTTTTACCTGGATGATATTTGTTTATTTTATGAATTAGCATATTTTGCATAGCTGGTGTCAAGCATTGCTGTCACAAGTTTACCAGATATCGCTTGCTGCCAGCTAAATAACTCTGTAAATGAGATTTACATAAACTCTCCCACACAGTCTATGCACACAAGTGTCACTCCAGAAGAGCTATCTCTTGCTCTTTGGTTGTAGGTAAACTGTGTGTGCATACACATCTGACATTCATGCCATACACAGACCTTGCTGCTGAACAGGGGATTGTGGAAAAAAAATACAAAGCAGCCTGCAGGAATGCACATAGTATTTTGTAAATCTGTAGAAGAAAGAAGGCAAAGAAAACTGGAAAAGCCTGTAGGCAAATATTCTTATAAAAGACAGAGAGAGAAAGAGTAGTTACTAGAACAATGAGGGTTTTCTTATTCAACAGTATTTCTAACACCAGCATCCAAATTATGAGTTTGACCACCCAAAACCAGAGCGACACATTTAGTGGGTCATTTCTTTGAGCACTCTTGTAAAATCTACAATTTCAAACACCAACCACTCTCATCTTACATTCCAGAACCCAAAATCAATTCAATCCAAGATTTCCAATGGCAGTGTATCAGTGCTGCTCTAAATATCTGACATGATTCAGTGTCTTTTGTAGTGCAACCAGCTCTTACAGAAGTCTTATTCTGTGTTTTACTGCACTGCAATGATTTTAGTCAATGTCTCTTATCCAAGTGCTGGCAACAGCACAGCAGCCATACTTGAAAAAAATGCTACAAAGGCCAACTGGTAGACTTTGTATAAACCTTTGGTTACAGGCTGCAATGCATTTGAGGCATAGAAATTATATGGAGCCCAGGCCAAACTGAAGAGCCTCCCACCTTCTTCTCAATCAACACATCAACCACAGAGCAAGCACCAGCAAATGCTGCGAACACTTCTGTACTATTTCAAACCTGGCTCACCTTCTAACAGTTCAATTAGGACCAGAAAAGCCAGGATCAATGAATCAGAATAAAACCCAGGGGCTTTCCATGTAAATTGTTTGTTTCAGGTACCCTCTGTAATTAGTATTGTTGCTGTTATGGTTTGTTTTCTTATCTCATTGCAGTTTTCAGTAAATTGTTCTTTGTGATCTTTTCCTTTTGTGCCTCCAATTCTCCTCTCCATCCTGTTGCAGAGGGAGGAGGAGGGGAAAACGAGAGTGAGTGAGCAGTACGTGATTTGGAGAGTCTCGGTGGAAACACTAACTTGGGGAGTACCATTCCTCAACCATGACAATTCTGCAACATAAATACCAACCCAAACATGAGAGAGACTCAGAAGAAAAGCACAGTCTTCTCAGATGATACATTTGTGGTGGCCAAGTCACAGGGCAAGTAATACTACTTTGCAAAAACACTTCTGAAAGAGACTAATTTTCCACTACAGCCTGCAATGTCCACAGATTCAACAAGACTTTTGCGGTACTGCAAGAACAATTGTTACAATTCCATCACCCACTGTAATTTTATTCACTGATTGATCCATTTAGAGCCTAGAGTTACTTCTCTAAGGACTGGCTATACTGTAGTCTTCTCTTTTTTAATATCCCTATAGATGTCTCTTGCTTTTTTGTCCCCTGTCATCATTAAAGTGAACACACCTGAAGGACAAGCCTTCTAGGCTGCTGACCTTGAAGAGGGTTTTTGCCTTTCACTTAAAAGAAAGACAAGGACTGACAACCTAAAAAAAACCCACACCATACCAAATAGAAAACCTGACACCTAATGACATCAGTGAAATCCAACTGAGAGCTTTGAAAATCCTAGATGCCATCTGTCAGTGTTCTTTTGAACTCAGGCAATGCAGACGTGTATCTCTGTCTGTTTTATTCACATGGGCCAAAAGTAAATTAGAAGTAATCTTTTCAGATAATCTACCAAGACTCATATAAGAGTACACTTAATCAGACAAAAAAACATTACATTCCATCAAAATTATATATGTCATAGGACAATTTAACTTCTGCCCTGTGAAATGCAATGCAGCTGTTTTCTTCTGGTTAAGCATGTTGTTGTGTAAAGAAGAAATGCATATCTGTACACAGGCCTCAGTTCACCACAATATGCTAGTACATACTTGAAGAGATTATAATACTACATTAGCAAATCTCCTAATTAGACTTTAGAGGCTTCATGCAACCCAGCAAATACACAAATGAATGTGCTATAAATGTACATGCACAGACACAAACACATATACTCCGTTAATCAGTGTTCGCCTGCCAGTGCCCTTCGCACACCTAATTATAGCATTAGTCATCTTAACATTTTCATTACTCTTTCTAACACATACTGGGCTGCAGTCATCTAAGTCATACAGCTCCTATAGGAAAAATGTGTTTTATGGGACCACTGTCTCCAGTGTACAGTTTAATAATGTTAAAAAGATATCAACATAAAATTAATGGCTAAATTTTTAATGAAGGGAACCTTACATTGCCACCTAATTGTGGTTTAAGCAGTTATTTCTCTATTATTACTATATTGCTGAAACTAATGTTCAGTGGCCCTTTGTATGATCTGATGGAGAATCCAAATGTCTATTGGTGCTAATGACAAATATCCTTAGAGAATAAATATCTTCTGGACACTGTGCCAGACCTAATCTGACTGATTGTATTGCAGCTAGTATAGTGAAATATTTTCTAGTAAAAGAAAAGGATTAAATAAGACATCAGTTATTTTTCTCTGTCAAAGGGAATATTTTCTGGCTCTGTAACTTCAGCTCACTACAAAGTGGAAACTTTCTAACCAGAGCTGGGCTTCAATGTCAACATACCTGATGTCAAAAACCCAGCACATTTACTCTCATGCAACTGCACGAGCAGTCAAGAGCAGCATGCTGTGATGAACCACACTGGCTTTGCTGCAGTGCTCCCTTCCACTAAAGGGCAGAGCAGTCTGTTCTCAGCACAATACAGAAAAGCCAGAATGACCTAAGCAAGAAAACAGTGTTTTGACTTCTTCTGAAATGCACATGGCAAATGTTTTACGTTTCTTCTGTGTTTAATCTAATGAACTTGAAGGTATTTCAAATATCCATGTTACCTATGTTCTGTCATGCATAATCCAACAGTGAGTATTTGTTACAAAAAGGGAGAAAATATTCTGCTTTTCCTTCTCTTCCCTCCCATTCCCTTCCAAAAAGTGCAGGAAGAGCTGGCCCAACAGTCTGAGGAAACAAGTCTTGCATCTCTCAAGGTGAGGCACAGCTTGGAGAGCATGTGCACAACCTCCCCCATCTCGTCAGATCAGGATGCTTCTGCTCCAGAGGGATGCAGATACCTACTTTTTACTACTCATGCTTTCCCAGGAAAGCAGGTTCCAACCTCCTTAGCCACAGGAGTTTCAGTTGTTCCACACATCCTTACCTATGTCTTACTTTTACTGCTCATTCCCATATATCTAAAATCTATCCTTCCCCACCTCCACTATGCTCCACATAGCATCTGCTTCCATTTAGCCTTTTCTCTTTCAAAATGTGATTTCTGTGACCTTGTAGCCTAATTCCCACATCTTACCTATGTTATTCATAAAAATAGATTTTCTTCATAGACATCTTATTTGCCTTTTGCTTTGCTCACATTACCTCCTCTTTATTTCACGGATCACACCCCTTATCTTAAAATACTCTCTCTAAAATATTAAATATATCTTCTATACACTCCTTTATCCACCGAGGTTTTTTTGCTCCCTGCCACACGGAGAGAGATGCTGTCTTACACCTTTGTTCTGCTTGTTTCCCCCACTGCACAAGCTACTTTAAGCCTCTGTTTTCTCCTAGAACTGCTCACGCTCCGCCTTCCCTAATGACCGCAAAGTCCTAAATGACTGGCAAATCAATTATCCTGTTCTAGCTTCTCTGGGCCTAGTAGAAGAAAAAAAAATGCAGGAAGAAGCTATTCCCACACATCAATTTGTCAAGATTTACCACCTATTTTACCAGGTGCAGAGCCTGTGGTTTCCCACTTACGTTTGTAAACAGCTCAAATGGTTTTCATGACCATACAGCAAATATTTCCTCCAAATTTGCATTGTGTATGATGACTTAGAGATGCTTTTCAACAGAGTGAGACACTTCCCACTCTTTTAGTTAAATATTTGCTTTTATGTGACTCATTTTAATGCATCACATTTCCCCACATTGATATTTACACTTTTTCCATGTCTTAATCAGAATAATTTATTTCAATGGTTTGGCCCAACTTAGCATTGTCTCTGATCCAGACTTGCAAGAATACAGAAAGCCTTTACCCAATGGGATGCCCAGGGAGGTGGTGGAGTCATCGTCCCTGCAAGTATTTAAGAAAAGACTGGATGTGGCACTCAGTGCCATGGTCTAGTCGACAAGGTGGTGTTACGTCATAGGTTGGACTCAACGATTTAATTCTGTGATTCTGTGAATTTTTTTTTCCCTAAACAGGCAGAACTGTACCCATTAATATCTGCCCATTTATAGAAGGTTTTATATACTTGTGTCATTAGGAACAAAACAGAATATTTTTAACAGAACAAAACGAGTTGCTGTATTTTATCAAAGTGCCAGAGTTAACACCAATGCCCTTGAATTGGCAAATTAAATTTCCCAGCACCATAACCATGCTGGGAAAGCTGGCACAAGGAGTGAAAAAATCTTTTCCCTCCAATTCAAGTTGAACTCCTTCCACTGAGCTGACTGTACTGAGCTGGACTGTCCAGATCCCTGGAGGTTGGAGAAGGCTAAAAAAAGAAAGTGTCTGTCATACCTGATATGTACAGTACCTGAGTAAGGGAACAGGCAGTGATGTTCTACTGAGTGTACAGCCCATTCAACAAATGGGCTAAAATCTTGCTTTATATTTTTCACTTTCCAAAATTAACATTTTTATATCAGAATCCCCAAGGCACTGGAGAAATTAGCCATTGTTCATTTTTTTAAATTAAATTACAAAAACAAATAAAAATATTTCTGTGGCCAATTCAGGATGCTTCAGTAAAGTGAAGGGTGCCCTGAGGCATTCCTTTGTCTAATGGATCATTTGCTTTGTGCAGGATTCTTCCTCACAGCAGGGAGCATGCAGCCCAGATCCGCTTTAATTCTTCTTGACTAAACCCAAAGTCAGCCCTTGCTCTGTGACAGAACCATAGGAAGTAGAAATCATTGCACAACACAAGTGATAATTATCTAGCAGCTTAGTTACTCATATACAGATCAGACTGCAACCCACTCTCCAAATGTCCCTCTGCCAGTCACCATAAGCATGCATTCCTACAATAAAATCAAAGACTTTTAAGTCCTACCAGAGCACTTGGAAAGCTGGCAAGCCATGCAAGACTGCCCACAAACTTTACGGGGTCCACAGGACAAACAGTGACTGTAAGATGATCGTTAAAATATCAGTAAGGAATAAGGACAAGGATTTCCCCTGTAAATCAGATCTACACACCGCCAGCCTGGTCTGAGCTGTGACCTAAAGGTCAGGTTTTGGGAATGGTTTAGGACCACAACACAGTTCTCCCCAAGACAGAAGAACAAACTCTACAGTGACCAATGGTCCCACACAACCTACCAAAATTTTATTTAACTGTTTGAGTGTGTAAGGACTTCAGTAAAGTGGAATAAAAAAGCCTCTGGACTTCTGAGAGACTTGTGCCCATGGATGCTGGAAACAGCTTAGCTATGGACTTAAACCAAGCAAAATGAGAAAACAAAAAATGAGTGAAAACCAAAGAAGACACCTCTTCTATCCATGTCTACTGTGGGAAGCAACGAAAAGATGTTCAAGGGTGTTTATTGACCGTGAAAAACAAAGATTGAAGCAGCTCTGAATTTAAAAGAATATACATACTTAAAAAAAAAATTTCTCCCAAGCCTTAAACTTTCAAGAGTTCCACATATGTTCAGGATACTGGAGACAATTCAAAATGTTTCCTACATTTCCCATCACTCCTTGCAGGTATTTCCCATCCAGTCTGTCAAGAAGTGCAATAGGAAACCAGCACAGCCATATCCCCTGACAGACCAAAAATATTTTCTGCCAAATCAGTCAGCAGCAGCCCTAGTGAGATGACTTTTTCTCCATGTTATACTAGACAATCTCTGCTCCTAAATGTTCAGACGACTGCAAATTTCCTTTGCCACACATCCTAGCAAGCCTCCACCAGCAATGCCTGTCTGATCCGAAAGGGTACCACAATTAATCAGAGCAAAAATATATCAGGCCAGCTGACAGCAAGGCAGGAAGAAAGAGTAATGTCCCAACCATGAAATAACACAGCAACAAATTTTATGTATGGTTTCATTTGTTAAAGTCCTTTTTCTTGCTGACATTTGGACCTTTTTCTCTAGTTTAATTTCTTATAACATGAGAATATGTCTTGAAAATTCAAGGTCAAGTGCAGTGTGGTCTATGTATGTTCTTTGTGCTGGGTTCAACTTGCGAAATTTCTCTACAACAATATGGATACAACAATAGAGGTTATCCCCTTTTTTGTATGCTGAAGTACATAACCCAGTCTTTTAGTGGTGAAGCTGAACTCACACAATGCAACAAAAAAAAATTAATCATATCCATACTATATATTACTGCCACGACTTAATTTCATAATCACAATGTAAAGGAATAAATTGCAATCATTTTTTTTAAACCAGAACTGCTTGTGTGGTTACACAAAACCTCTCAAGGCAGTTAACTATATGGAAAAGAACTTGATTATTAGCTTAAAAAATTACTTTCGAACAAAACTATTGTGTACAGTAACTTCTCTTCCATAGCTATTAGAAAGATGGGAAAGGGAGAAGTTGGGTGGTTTCTAGATATAGCTGGTCTCCTATGCTGCACAGCCAAGGAAAAAAAATGAGCTTCAGAGAAGTGACCTGGAAGAAAAGAATCTTTGAACTTCCTGGTTTTAAGGGCCAAGTAAACCCAAATCTCCTCTCAGGGGTGAAGTCTGCTGGGCTCTAACACATTTTGGCTCAAGGCCAAGTGTCTGACACCCCAGGAAGGGCCGTCCCGTCCTCTGAACCTCCATCCCCACGCACACGGGACCAACGCTCCCAGCACCTCTTCTCTGCAGCCCCACAGCCAGAACCTGCTGGGAACACAGGCTTTGACCCTACATTTGTAAAACATATATCTTCATGTGATGCTAGGGCACTGACAGGGTACCAAACACAATTTATATCCTGGGGAAGTTTCTCTGAAGTTTTCCTTTTCTGCAAATAATGTCTTTGAGATTTTATTTGTGCATGTCTTCATGCTGAAGTCATTTTCCTGTAGAACTATGCCTGTTCACTGCTTGGTGACTTCTTTTTAAAATCTCAAGTTAATTGTCTGCCAATTAAATGAAGCTGTTTAAAAAAACAAGTCAGAATCCTCCCCAAACATTTGTAATGGACTACAAATATTTGTAGTCTGGCTTAATCTGATCCCTAAGGTAAACTAGAAACGTTTGTAGTATACATTTTAAGAGTGCTCTAATTCATGGTTGACAGTCATGTTTCCACTTTCTGGAGAAGCTCAGCATCAAGTTGGTTTGCCCTTTGGCTTTTTAAACTGTGGAGTTTTTTTTTTGTAAAAACACCAGAAACAACTTCTGAAACTCTAGCTGTGGTTCTATGCCTACATAACTTCCTCTAAATAAATTTTTCATTTTAAAAGTGCTGGAATTTTATAATAATAGGTCCCATAACTACCCAAAGATAATATTTAATAATAGATCCCATGATTATCCAAAGATAATTTCCAGGATCTTAAATACTAAAATATAAAAATAACACTGTGCACCTGAGTAGTGTGAGATACAGAGAGCAATTTTAGGACTATCCATAAACAAGGACAAATTATCTATATAAAAAAACACAGAAATATTTTGTAATTTGTTTTACTTGATTATATGCAACCTGTAGTAACTGACTCTGAACCCACATCCTGGTAGTCTCTACAGTTTAATAATGTCAAAGCATTAATATATGCAATCTTTTGTTACACCAGCATTTATACTCAGTCTATATGTATGTTTACTTACCTGATGGGAGAGAAGCATCATGTATACTACAGTAATTAACTTTTCTCAAGTTACAGACAAGAATTGCAAGAAAGTATTTCTACATCCTGACAGGAACAGTCTTTTTTGTCAAGAAAGTAATCTAAAAGGGTTCAAACCAAATTTTGTTTTCCTTTTTATTGATCAAAACTCTATCTCTTCAACTCTACCTAATGTATAAAGTAGCTTTTTTTCAAGCTGAGAAAAGCTTGAAAACTCAGCTTTTTTCAGCTGAGTTGCTGAAGGCAACTGCCTTCTTGGATGCAGTAAATGGACAGATGAATAGTCAGTTAACTGAGACTTCCCTATGTGGGTGGGATCTATCTTATCTAAATGTAGTAATTTTAAACTTCAGTAGCTAAAGCTTCACTGCTTAAGTGCTTTCTCTTTATATAGACACATACATATCCCCATCCATACAACGTAGTTGATGAGATGTATCATGAAGCAAACAGAGAAGGATTTTCAGAGAAAAATATTTACTCACCTTTGCATTTGATGGTTTCCCTGAATCTCAAGACTCTGATACACACTTTGATTAAATGAGGATTATTTCCAATTAGTTGCAAGGTAGAAATAGAGAAATCTCTATGTTTACACTGAAGTTCACCAAAATGCATCTATATTTAATACACTGTTTAGATTAACCTACTACAGTTTCTTTGAGCTGGTGAAGTGATAGAAACACATAATGCTAAGAATAGTATACATGAGAATAATTAGACCAAGCTGCTTAATGGGTATAAGCTAAGCATCTGCACTCCCAAATGTTTTGGTTTTAAGTTTCCTACTAATTCTAGCCTTATGCTGTTACTGACATGCTCTTACACAAATGATCAGAGGATATATTTAAAACATGCAAACTAATAGTAAAACACACCCATTTCAAGCCAAATTAGCCTTCCCAACAAGAGATTGCACATTTTCCCTCACATTTCATTTACTGTAGTCACCCGACAATCAAATCATACAGCTTTTCAGGGCCGTTTAAGATTTAGATTCATATGTAGCTTGTAACTGTGTTGCTGTTTTTAGCCAATAATGGCTAAATGGCTAAAATGTCTTAGAGGAATGACTTTTCAGAGTCTGGAATATTTTATTGCTAGCCCATCTAGTTGCAACAACTCAAAACCAAACTTCTCACTTTCTGACAATCCAAACTTTCTGTAGATAGAAATGTTAGCAAAACCTTGGAGTTCTATAAAAACCAGCCTCAGCAGCTGAAGAACATTGGTGGAATGTGCTTTCCACACACCAAAAGATAGATGGAGAAATGGGATGCCAAGGTTGATGATAAAAATCCACCTCTTATGACAAACTAACTGCTTGCTGTATTGCATGTGACCTTTAAGAGACCTGTAGATTGAATCTCAGAGATGGATGGTTGGAAGAAGCAGGCAGACTAAGGTGTTTAACACATGCTGCACAGGAGCTTTTTAGTCATACAATACACCCTGGAAGATTTAGGTTATGTGGTTTGGGCCATGGCTTTGATGAAGCTGATGCTATGATAGTCTCTGGAGTTTTCAGGATAACAGCTGCAAGGCTGACAAGATCCCAGAACTCATAATGAAATTCTCCCCTGTTGGCAGCATAGACAGTAATGACAGCAGTGGCTCTACCAATATCACTCACACCTCTTGCAGTAGCCATGGAGCTCATGGGGTCCTGTGACTGCTCCTTACACTATTAACGCAACAAAGCTTTTTTGGCTCTGCAGAAAGTCATCAGAAAGTGTGGCAGGGAAGTTTGCTTCAAGCTACTCCAGTACCTGGAAAGACCACAGCAGTCTCAGTCATGAGCTGTAAAGACATGCCATTTTTTTTAAGTGAGAACATCTGGAGATGTCCAGTTCAATCATGTTTTTCCTGGTGATGAAGCACAAGGTTAAATGGCACAGCTTAACAGCTGATGTGAGCAAGTTATGCAGCCTGCAAGGACTGTGCATCCAATTGAGCAATAGACAATGGGCAGGGAAGGGCTTCTTAAATACTAGCATGAAACAAGTAAGATATAAAAGGCATATTTAAGAAGCTATTCTTTGTGCAACCCCCAAATGTTCTTCTCCCAGAAGGAGTCCATAGCCCTGACAGCAAACCTCAGCTGCTGGGTGATATCAGGAGAAGCTCTCCCATTGACTCCCAGTGGTGGGTGCCACCCCTGTAGTAAGCACACGAGCAAGGAAGTGCCATCCACCCAGAATAAGCCACCAAAACAAACAGCGAGTGGGAAGGATGAAGGAGCCAGCAGATCCACAAGAGCTTTGTCAGGAATGGGATGTGTGACAGTTGCTGTGGATGAGCAACCCCTATTTCCTCAAACAGGGTGGAAAAATCCATTTTTGTGAACACAGAAAGAGATAACCCAACACAAAATAACTTGAGGAAACCTGTAGCAAATTTTGAGTGCACATGAGCTCATGATTCAAAAGAACTAAACCCATAAAAAAAAAAAAAGGCAGTTCATGAAAATACAAACACAGCTCCAATGAAAAAAAAACAGGTTGCATGATCCATTACCCTAAAAAAATAAACATAAGGGCTGTCAGCATGTCTAAGATTTCAGCAGCTTCCCTTCATTAAATCTAATTGCTATGCATTAGTGATTCCAGGTGACAGATGATGGAGCCTTCAGTCAGGCTGGAGCAGAGGTGGATTCCAGGCACCTATTTAAATTCTCCTTTGATCACTGATAACATCAACCTTACCCCATACAAGTCAGGTCAAACAAACATAATTTCTGTGTGTTCTTTGAATTTTAAGAGACAAACACCCTTCACCAGTGCTTGGCCAATGGAACAACTGCAGATGTTTTCATAGCTGCTTGTTGACAGTTCACAAACTGATCAGGTAAGTAGATGACCCAGCACTTCTTTTTGAGTTTGCAAGTATGGGGCAGGTTTGTAGACTTTGCACATTCATGTACAGACAATAAGTGTACCTCTGAAATAGTATTAAAGAACTTAGGTTAAAGTATTTATCAAGAATCAATCCACTAATGAACATACAGCAAAAAACTGCTCATCTTAAAATTTTGGTTCTGCTCCTCTGTGCATCTGGAGAGTATTAGTTCAGGAAATTATTCCAGCACACGAATAAATCCCTCTGAAGTGAAAAGAATATAAGTGTAAGCTTAAAGTTAAGTGGATACTTATGGAGCCTTCCAATACAGGAGAGTGCAATTGGGGCCACAATCTTTAACTGTATATTATGATCCTATATTCCTCCAGTATTATGACATTTCTTACAGGCTGATAAGCATCTATATCACATGCACTCTTTGGCTGGAATCAAGCATGACTCATGAAACTAATCTCATTTCACAGTAAATTTTACTTGCAGGTCCTTCTCTAAATTAATCAAAATTAAAGTGTCACTGCAGGTTGGTTGCATACATAGCTCACTTCGGCTCATATACCCTGAATTATCACAGCTTTACAAAGAGGATTCTAAGAGCCAGTTCTCAGCCCCTCTGAACTGGGAAATTCTGCTGTCAAAAGACCTGTGGATACCCCACTCTCAAAAGAAATGTCAACTGGATCACACTGCAACAGCTTGTGTAACACCAGTGCTTCTTCCCAGGGACTGTGAATGCCTGCAATCGTTTTTCTGCAATCTACCTTTTAATTCACACTAGTTTTGGATCACTGCTACCTCAGCAAGAGGACATACCTCTTCTGGACTCTGTTTTCGAAAGCTGTTTTCCTTTCTCTTTCACCCCAGCCTCTTAACATCTCAGAATCAATGATCTTGCTTAGAACAGCAGTATCCTGCAAGACCTGCATTCGTGCAACATATATGTATGTATACACACACGTGTGTCCACACACATATATATAACCTTTTCCCCCCACCAAAAAAATCACACAAGAAGCAAAGGATGCCACACAAATGGATCAGTGCTATTCCTGTTTTGCACAGTGAGATTACTAATTTCTATTTGTGGAATCAAGGCAACTGGCTGCTTAACAAAGAAACTCAGTATATTGAGGGAAGAGAAACCATACAAGCAGTCCTTGAACCTGGCCTGTTGCTGTGGCCAGCCAAGATGACTGGAGGGGTGTTTTTAGGTCTACCCAGCAGTCACCAAGATACATTCCACTGTTATTCAGATTGGAGGCAGCAGGATTCCCAAGCATGCTATGGCTTTCAGGCCAGTAGGAACAGGGATGCTTTCCTAGGGTGGCATACTGACCACTGGTGGATTCACAAGAAAAAACACCTTTCCTGAGCATCTGACCTAACCTTTATTTGGCTGAAGCTATTTAAAGACCAAAGAAAACAAAGCAAGTTGATAAAAGAACATGCCCTGCCACCATTCATCTTACTCAGAAGCTACTATCAGGCTTAACTAACTAGCATCATCAGCTCCAAACATTAACTTCTGTATCTTCCAGCAAGAGCTTTCAACTGCACATAAAATGGAGGCAGAGTACAGCTTACTCATAAAGAATCTTTCCCTTAGGCACTCCCTTCTCACCTCCAGGCAGGTCTTGGACCAGACCCAAGAGCAGGACTAGTTTGGGGCTGCTCCTTTATGCTGCAGTCATGCATGAATAGGGGCCAGATACAAAGGAGGCATGGTACCAGCTTTGTTGGGGAGGTTGTAGCCTTGCTTTCCTCCTCCAAGTCATCCTCCCCAGGCAGGCAGCTCGCGTAGGAACACCGTGTTACGGATGGAGTATTTTTAAAGTTCCAAAAATAATTCCTGTGAAGAGTGAGAAATTGCGTTTGAATCCCGACAGAGCAACAGACAGGCTGAGGCTGGATGGAGGACATGTAGATCAGAGACACAGCAGTCACGACAATGCTATTGAAAATCAGAGGACCTAGAAAAGGTAGAATATCTGCAGTCTGGGGGAGAAGGAGGCGCTTTTTTTCCCCTCCCTTTCCTACTCAGAGCTAAAAAACAGAAGAAAATAGCACAGTCTTGAAAATCAGAGATTTTTGAGTTATATCTGCACTGCAAGCACACTGAACAAGTGCTAACTTTTTTGATGAAGTCCTCAAAGCCTGCTGATAAAAGGGCTTAAGGATGAAGAACACTGCCATTAAATGAAAGGCAATCAAGCCTATCAGAGAGGCACACCCAAGGCATTTCTCTGAAAAATCCCAAAAGGCATCTACTCAAAACTTAGAGATTACTTTGAAAAATATGCCTCACACTTGAGCAGATAAATTGCAGAGCTGCAGACCATGCTCTAAAAAGCTGCTAGGCTTAGATCCCCATTGCTGTTTCGAAAGTTGGGTGCAAGTTTGGTAACATTGACAGCAACTTTCCTTGAATTGTGTGTTCTGGAGTTCATCCTCCCATTATATTTTCATTGCACTGAAATTAAATTAAAACTGATCAAACAATAGCTGAGGATTACAGACTATTTTAAGAGAATGTTCTTTCACTTTGAGCTAAAATGAAACATTGCCAAGGGCTGGCAGAAAAACAGCAAAGAAGGAACATGATTAAAAAGGAAAGCACTATTACAAAGACAAATGGCACATTTTGCATGTCGGCTATTTAAGATACTTACAGACCTTATAAAAATAATGCACTGAGCTACCGAAATGGTGGTTTTGGGCAGGCATATGAGATTACAGAAAGGCACTGGGGCTGTTAAAGTGGGAAAACCCTTCTCCTCTAGGCAAGGAAAACTAGAAAAAGGCTTTGTACCCTGCACTGCTGCCAATCCATCAGGGCAGAGAAAGAAACCATCCCAAAGAGCAGCTCTCACCAAGGTGTCAGGGGCAACATGTCTTCACGCTTCACTCCCCCTCTTAATTCTCGCTGGCATGACCCATATGCCGAGTCTCCATCTGTGCTACACATGCACCATCCTGTTTCCCCTGTACTGGGTGGGAAGTGAAAAAAAGCAAGAGGTGGTCCAAAGGGCTAGAAACCTCTCTCACAGCAAAAAGTAACAAGCAGAAGCAGCTTGTTTTATTTACCTGCTTTTCTGAAGGGCTGCAAAAGTTAAAAAAGATATTAAAAAGAATATAGGTTTTTCCATTAATCCTTTCAAAACATTCATTAACACCTTGACTAACAGCTTTGTTCATGGTGTTTTTTTGGGGTGACAAATCCTAACATCTTTAAAGTATGATTTGACCTTGTGTTTTTTTCTGTTTGTTGGTACATCTAAATCTGAAAATCAGGGTGCCATTTGGATCAGGCAATAGGCCTGGTGAAAAATGCTGGAACTAGGCTTTCAGGAGGCAATTTTGCTGAGTGAACCTCGAGTGTTTCCGATGGGATGTGCAGGTGGCACCACTGACCTGCTCCTGACGGGGATGCCCATGCAGGCAGTGCCTCCTCAGCAACCAGCTGGGATGGATGGCAGAGAGTAGAGCTGGAAACCACTGCAGCACAATCCAGCACGGTTGTACCATAGCCAACATCGCATCACTTATTAAGATAAAGAAAACCTCTTTAGCTGACATTTGCTTTGTGTGCCACTAAGCCAGACTCTGCCTTTGCCCACACTCACCCAGTTGGCACGTATGTTAATGCACAAAAGAGTACACACAGGCACCCACACTGCAGCAGCCTTTCCTGGGGTTTCAAAAGGAGCTGGGCCTGGCACTGCCACCCCAGGTCCTGCTTTATTCCAACTGCAAATGGCTTTTGCAGTGTGCCCAACTGGCACGTCCTTTAAAGTTGTGGCAGGGGGTGGATGGGGGGTGTTGGCTTTCCTAAATGAATTAATCAGTTCTGAAGAAGCCAAATTTGCAATTCAGAGAACCAGACTTGTGTTAAACTGCAGACTGGACAAGGGAAGTGGGAGGAAAGCAGCCTTTCCCACACCTTCTCCTGGCACCATTCAATGCCAGGCAGAGGCATCAGGCCAGCCAGGGTGAATGCTGCTTCTGCCAACCCAGGTGCCAGCTCAGCACCATCCAGGACAACACTTTGTGTCATATAAGCAGCTGTCCCAGAGCAACTAGGCTGCTGTCACCTACTCACTCGCCACCAGCCCTATAGCAGCTGCCTAATAACAACCTTCTTTGCTCATTACTGCTTTAAAGCAGGAATTCAGAGGAGGGGGACAAATTGAATTACTACCTCCCCGAACCACTGCCTTCAACTAATATTGTTAAAGCCTTATGTGAAATAATACAGGATGAATTGCAAACCTCTTTATTGGTTTCTGGGTAGACAGCTTTAAATGCTAATCACAGCTAATTAAATTACTTAACTTCATTCGCCTCTGCCAATGGACCATGTGATAGGATGACTTTGGAAGATAGTGCTCTTGGAGGCTGTGGCTCTTACACTTTACACCAGGGCAAAGTTAATCACCAGAAAATGCAATTACCTCATTGTTGCTATACCCATCTCTATGAAATAAAATGAACTCCAGCAACAGGAAGACATGAAATGTCCAACTTCTTGAATAATGACAAGAACTGCTATTTAATCTCCTCCGAACACTGAAATCTTGGTTAGTAGGTAAGGTTCACTGCACAAAAGGAGCACATTTATAACCAAACTAACATTTAATAGTCTTAATAAAAAGTCTACCACACGTCTCCACATCCCAGAGAAGTATCCAGGTGAACATTTGTTATCACTGTCTCAAAATTTCAAAAGTTCCTTGCCAAGAACAAACACCAGCATGGAACTCATCTCCACAGGAAGACTTCTCACACTCCACCTTATTGCACAAAATATTTTTCACATCTCCACTCTACACCTGGAGAAGCTGAGGCAGAGATGAAATCCTTTCTCCCTAGCTATTGATAGTAAGGCTTCTGGCCTGAGGTCTCTCATAAGAATCTTGGGCTCCATTTTTCTTGCGCATTTCTTCCACATAACACTGCTTTCTTTCTGCTGATCAACACCATGTTCAAAGCCTGAAGGATACTGTGTCACTGGCCAGCTGTGCCTGTCAATTGCTTTCATCTCTTCTACACTAGTGGGGCTGTCATTTGAACAACAACAGTGCAGCTGAAGCACCACCAACACCACTCTGCATCAATACTGGTATGAAAATGCTTCTGGATGGTGACTCTGCTAAGTCAGGAATAGGAGTCATGCACAGATCATTGGCCAAAAAGCATAATTTGAAAACACTAGGTGACTGGCCACTGAAATTCATCACTCAATTTCCACCTCTGGCAACTGCCTGCTCAAGAAAACTCCTTTTCATTGCAGTCTGACACGTTGGCTCTGCTAGTTACTGCAGCACAACTTATTATTCCCATAGGAGGGGGCTTCAGTCCATCCATCTTTGCCACAGCCATCAGCAGCTCCCCAAGAGAGCCTGATTTTCCCCTTCACCCCTTTACTTTTTCTTTTTGTTTAACATCAGCATTTGTTCACACTGATCTCTTTTCCAAAATGTGGCATTTTTCACATAGTGTTTTTTCACTCAGGTGTCCTCTCAGTTTCTACACACTGTTGAACCTGGCTCCAGCTGGGCTTGCTCATTCATTCTGTCTGTCCTGTATCCATCACAATAACTCTCACCTTCACTGTAATCTCATAGTCCCTCTACAGCCTCCTGTCTGTTAAACAACTGCCTGCCATGTGAGACATCAAGGCTTTGAGCTCTGCAAATGAGATTAGCACCTGCTCTTCCCACACCAACAGCAGGATTTGTGATGCTCTGACTCCACTGGTTTAAGAAAGTGACTTAGAAGCCTCCTGCTCCTTTCTCCTAACCCATCCAAAGCCAGCATCTAATTACAGTTGTACAGTACACAGCAGCCAGGAAAGGGAGTGCACACATCCAGGTAATTCAAGATGGAGAAAACTTGTGCCAAGAACAAGACTCAGTGAATCCAGAGGAAGCAACACCCCCCATTGGCACAGCCTGGGAATCTCACCAGTTACTGCACAGCAGTGGGGCTTTGTCATAGCCTGCAAGTGATGGCCTGGCAGGGACGTTTCTATTCAAAGAATATGAAAACATATTCCTAAAAAAAATGTATACATATACGTGTGTGTGTATTTGTATTTATGTATGTATAATCCCTAGCTTTCCCTTTCAGCCATTCTAGGAGGGCATGGAATTTTCACAATACATTTCCTGTGGAGAGAAACAGGAAAAACATCAAAGAGTTGTTATTTTGTGGTATCTCACTAGCCAAGAAGATAGTGAAAAAATCTCTTTCTGATGATATGTCACTGTGAGGCACTTTTAATCAAGAGAAGCCAACTAAAATGTTCAGCCTGGATTTAAAAAAATGCTCTTTTGCCTTAAATATGCAATCAGTCAAAGTGACACAATTACCTGGCCTGACTTAAAACACTTGGTGATTTGTACCTCAAACACAGACAACTCCCTAAATACAATTATCCTTTTAATATTCAGAACTAAAGCAAAATGCTTCTGAACACTTAATAAATCTTCAGATGGAAAATTTAACATTCAGAAACACGTTATATTGGTTTTGCTCCCAGATGTAAAAGTACCAATTTGTCTCTTCAAATAGAAAGGCAAGAATGACAGTATTTCTTAATTGAGTCAGCAGCTTTGCCAAAACTCTCCACACCACTTCTTAACACAGGGTGAGGGCAGAGGGGGGGAACCTGTTTCAAACAGAAATAGTTGTGCCAGGCTAACTTTGAATGTACAGTCTGCACTGTAAAGGCCAATGAGAAATCCCAAGGTCATCACGATCAGTTGAGGACACAGCAAAGACTTGAAGATCTGGTGCTATTTTGTTCACATAGAGAGATATTGGCCAACTTTGCTTGTTTTTTCAGTGATATTATCTTATCAAGTTGCAGAAGAGAGTTCCACGCATTAATATAATAGTGAAATACATGCTAATTGCTTAAAATGTGGTATATAGCTTTTTTCTCCATTACTTCTTCTTGCTATGAATTATAAAATACAATAGTAACTGTTAGAAATAGTTGTAATTAGGGTAAAAAGACACATTCTTGCTTTCACCAAGGAATTAAGCAAATGCTCTTTCTCTGTCAACTAGAAATGAAAACATGATCATGAAGACTAGGAATCAGCATTAATAAAGAGATAAACTGTACTTAAATCACTAAAGCTCAATATAAATGTTAACTTCAGTTACACGCCATGGACCATACATCACTGTCACAGGAAAACAGCCAGTTTGTGAGCTGCAGATTAGAAGATAATGAACCAAATATTACAGTGATCAGATACAACCCTCAACCAGAACACAGCAATTTTAGATCAGAAATGGGGTTTTAACTGAAAGTGTTTGAGCAAGTTCTTTTTCAAATTTCATAAAAAGACTTTAAAGATTGTCTAGTTCCAACCTTCCTGCCATGGGCAGGGACACCTTGCATTACACCATCTTGCTCAAAGCCCCACCCAACCTGGGTTTGAACACTTCCAGGGACACTTCCACAGCTGCTCTGGCCAACCTGTTTAATTTGTAAATTAAAATTGTAACACTTGATTGTAGCAGCAATCACAAGATATCTATGCTTCTACAGCAAGATTGTGCTCCTGAAGGAATAACCATCTCAAACAACAAGACATCAAAATTAATTTGTTACATTTTAAAATGTTCTTTAGAGTGAAATCTTAGCAGGGCTAAGCAGGAAGGGCTTTGTTCACCAAGGAGTACTCGTCCATCATCATGTTCTGCCTCTAATGAGTGCACACAAATTCTCAAGTGGTGGCAGGCAGGCAAACCAAAAGGGAGAGTAGAGCATAACACACCTGTACATCACATTTGTACCGAACCATTCCTGAGTAAAAGCCAAAACTTCATTTCAACAGCTGCCAGTTCCAGCAAGTGAGAAAAGGGGCAAGAGTCTTGGCTGCAGATGAAAATGAATCAACTCCATGCATCAGTCCCAGGGAGCTGGGGGCACATATCTGCTTCATCCTGAAGGAATCAAATGAGACACTGGGCTACTTTTGCACAGCAGCAATGCTGTGACATGATTTGCATCATGGTGATGCAGCTGAGAGGAAAAACTGGCTCAGTTCTAGGATGCAAGTCAAACCTAGTAAGTGGTAAGGAGATTTATGAAATGCAAAGCATTTGACAAATACCCAAGTTGACAGCAAAGATGCAGGGAAGGGGAATCCCAGAACATTTGAATATCTTTTTCTCTGAGTGTACAGAAATTCTAAATAGCCAACAATATGATGAATGTGTCTTCCTTTAGAAGGCTACGGTCATGCACTACACACCAGAAAGTTTCATTGGACAATCTTGGCTCTCATTTTACACAACAAAATATTACTTCAGATTAGAGTTCAGCTTCGTAATTAGTAATGTAGCTGAGTTGTAGGAAGAATATGATCTTGCAGTGCTTAGATAGCAGCTTTAGAGATGTGGCAAAGTCTTTTCGGACTAAGAATTTTTGGTGTGTTAAAATGACATTTAGCATGTAAAAAGCTAAATTTATAACCTTTGCAAAGGTAGAGTCTATTTAATAAGGTATGTTGTAATCTGTACTTTTGCATACATACACTTACATAAAGTAATAATCCTCTCCAAATCTAATCCAGAATTACAACTATGTAATCTTTTAATTAATGGATCTTCTGGAATAAAATAAATGTTTGGATACTATAAATGCAGAAACAGTAGCTACCCAGGTCACTCAAGTGCTAAATAAATTTAAAAGAAAATCCCAAACAAACAGGAGATAAGAAGAAAGAAGCCAGAACCAGGGCTAAGCATGGGAGGAAAACATCATGGTGTTTTTGTGAGAGGCACTGCTGTAACTAGTGTCAGAATGCTGTGCATCCTTCTGCTACATATCCTAGAATCACAGAATGGTTTGGGTTGGAAGGGACCTTAAAGATTATCTGCTTCCTAACCCTGTGCCATAGGCAGGGACACTTTTCACTAGACAAGACTGCCCAAAGCCCCATCCAAACTGGCCCGGTACACTTTCAGGGATGGGGCATCCACAGCTTCTCTGGGCAACCTGTCCAAGTGTCTCACCACCCACACAGTCAAATATCCCCTTTTAGTCTCTAATCTAAACCTACCTTCTTTCAGTTGAAAGCTATTACCTGTTGTCCTATCACTACATGCCCTTGTAAAAAGTCCCTCTCCAGTTCTGGAGCAGCCCCCTTTAGATACTGGAAGGCGCTATAAGGTCCCCCAAAAGCCTTTTCCAGGCTAAACAACCCCAACTCTCTCAGACTGTCTCCATAGGAGAGGTGCTCCAGCTGCCTGATCATCTTCATGGCTCTCCTCTGGACTCACTCCAACAGGTCCACCTCCTTCTTATGTTGGGGGCCCCAGAGCTGGTCACAGTACTTCAGGTGGGTTCCCTCAAGAGCGCAAGAGAGAGGCAGAGTCACCTCCCTTGGCCACGTTTCCCTTGATTGAACCCCTTCTCCAAAGACTCAGAAAATGAAGAAAAGGCTGTCTAATAAAAAGCCAATAAAAAGGCTACAGATCCTGGAAAACACTTCATTTTGAAAGTGTAATTGGTTTAGTATAAAAAAACCTGATTATACTCTATAAATGCTCTTATGAAAAGAGACTATTGCCTGGCAAAGTATTCTTTAATTAAGCTGAGAAAACGCAGAGAAAAGGCAGATAAATGGATACTAGCTGCTGAGGGAAACAGCTGAGGAAGATGCCACATTTTCTGTCTGCGCTGTCGTCAAGGCAAAGCTGGGCATCCTTCTGGAAGGCACACCTGACTTCAAATCAAATCTGTGCTATCATATAGAGAAAACTCAGCAAAATTGTTTGTCATGAGTTTACATCTTGTATAGTATGACTCTTACAGGTGTTCTGGGTTGAGCACCTCTTCATCTGAGAAGCAGACACCACAGGAGTGCCTCCCTGAACATTGCCAGGGCTGACCCCCGCAGGAGTGCCCTCCTTGGCTCTCACCCTTCTCATCAGCAAAAGCATGGAGCAGCCAAGATAGGGTTAAATGAATTAATCACACTGAGAGAAACCAACCAAACCCCACAGCTTTGTAACTTTTTTAAGGTTTTTGAAAGGAAAATTTCATTTTTTAGTGGCTATGGTACATCATCTTTCAGGGTGAAAAGAGAAAGGCCAACAGTTCACAAGACAAATTCCTTATAACAACTGACTAAGAGCATTTAAATCCCACTCTTGGACAAATTCACAGATTCAAAACTTATCTCAAATACAGGCATCCTTCACATGTTCTGTATCTTTATTCTTTCACGGGTATGATTTATCAAAGCTAGACACAGTATGGAAAACATTTCCATTCAACCTTTTAATAACATTAAAGTAAAATTCACTCTAAACACCTGAATACATATATTCAAAATTGTTCAGAATTTTTCTTTACAGTCTCCCTGTTACAATTTTGAGGGTTTTTTCTAAAAATACTATGATCATTATTAATAATTGTAATAATTTCAATGGATAAGAAAGAATCTGGAAGTCTTTACCAGATTTTAGGCAAGGTGGTTGTTGTTCTGCATCAAAGATATTGCAGTCTTATACTGCAGGTCTAATTGCCTTCACTCCTCTCTGTTCTGCTCTCTACTATAATAGCTCTATGCTTCATTGACCTTCCCTTATTTTCATAAACTGTACCAGCCATTTACCTTTATTTGCTCCTCTATTGCTACATTAAAACAATTCGAGAAGATTAACTATCAAAGCACAGGCTGCCTTTGCAGAAGTCATGCTATTTGACCTCATCTTATCATGATTTTCCAGCTGCTTGATAGCAGTATTTTTTTTTCTTTTCCAGTTTAATCAGTTTGCCAGATACTGAGGCAGTTTATAATACCCTGGACTGGTTTATAATACCCTGGATCACCTTCAATGCCTATAAAAAAGACAAACACCAGTGTGCTCTTTGCCAGTGCTCCAATACACATTGTTTTAATCTGAAATGACATAATTTCACTAGTCAGCAGGAATGTTCCCCAAGGTGCATTTTGCCAAATTTGGTGCAGAGGCAAGGCTGCCGCTGCTCCATGTGTCTGTAGCAAACAGGACATCAATAGTTATGGCTACAGTACAGAAAGACCAGCACCAAGGCTGGTCCTGACAAAGCACCCACAACAGGACACAGCATTGACAGCAGAGCTCGGGTGGGCAGCACTGCTGATGCTCTTGCATTGCCCAGCACCTGCCTGTGGTTGACTGCACTGTGGTGTGCACAAGCCCTTAGCCTGGGCAATGTTTGGTGAAGTTGCTCTGTGCGGTCAAGAGAGTTAAAGGAGTTGTTGTTGTCATGTTTCAAAGTGCACTTTTCTTTACAACTGAGCAAGGAGTATGAGCCACACACAAGTATGCAGGAGTCTTTGGACAGTGGTGCTGCTACACAGATCATGGAAACTTTAGTGTCTTATCAAAATGTAGGTGGAAAATACTGCTTGTCATTTTTAGAAGCTTCTAAAAAGAAGCTGTGTATTGACGAGTTGGAGATCTAGAGAAAGAAGAGCCGCCTGTCACTCCTGAGTGAGCCGCCCAGACACCACACCATGGGCTCTGCTCTGCACTACCTGCAAAAGGCAGCATGGCAAACCTGTCTGAGCAATCAATACTGGCTAAGTTTATCAAGAAAGCTAAAGGCATCAGCAAGACAAAAAAAAGTTACTGCTCTTCTAAGTATTAAAAAATACCCACAGGTAAAGCATGGCAGGTTAAACTAAACTGAAGATTTATCCATTTTCACTTCTAGTTTGGTGAGAAAATAAAATATTATTCTGCAGTTGACCTGAAATATCTTTTTTTTTTCCAGTTGGGTAAGCTAACTCTCGAAAAAAGAAATAATTCATAGAGTATGACTTTAAAAAAATTGTGTATGTGATAGCCTTGCCAAGTTTCAAGTCTTTGGTCCAGACCCTAGAATTACGAGGCATTTTAATAACTTTAAAATAATATTTTTTTTCTAAATTTATTCTAACATATAGCTGGATGGCTTTTGTGGAAGTCAAGCAAGCAGGTATTGCTCTCTCAAGGACTCCCTCTTATCCCCAGATTCAGGTCCCACAGAGAGAGACACTCAGATGGGAAAACTTTGACCCACTTGGTCAAAAGTTACAGCCTACTAGAGAAAACCAACTTAAAATTGAAACCACTAAGCCATATCAATTATGATTATGATGAACTGTGATATATAAAAAAAAACCACCCACAAGTTCATTTGATAGCAGTGGTTTAGCAGAGCAGTACTGAATTGCAGAAACCCCCAGTATGCCCCAATGCACTGAGCAGCTGTAAGGGATCTCACACCTGACATACCTGTCACACGTTATTTCTGCAGCCATTGGAGACTGGCATACTAGACAATCATCCATAAATTACTATAAGGATATGTCAAATATATTTCTAAAAGCAGCTCTTCTTAACAAGTTAATAGTTCTTTTATTCCAAAAATCCCAAAGAATCTAAATCAACAGACAAACATTATTCTTTCAGGGCACATTCATAGATGGGAGCTATAAAGGCTATGCAAAAAAGAATGACCAGATGAATATGGTTAAGTCCTCATTTGCTTTATATTCATAGCTTTTAAAGGTGGTCAAATTTATTCTTCTCTTGCTCTTTTACAACAGTCCCAAGGATAATGCTGACCTCTAAGAGATGTGTCATAGCAGGTTTGTTAACACTCCTCTTCATTAAGCCTGTGTAATGCCTGACTGATTTTAGCAATGTGATGTGTACATCTAGAGATGCAACAGCTCAGTAAAATCAAATGATGAACAAATGCAAATTTACATTGTCAGGTGTCTAATATTAAAATGCATTTATTAACTGGACTCCATAATTTGCTAATAGTATGCAGTCATTAATGATGCAATCACTGGGAAAAAATAGGCATACAAATCCATTAGATAGTAGTCTGTAAAATAATTAGCTGCTTCAGAGAATTTTAAATTAATGCACTCAAATTCTTTTAAAAGCTTCCAAACCAAAAAAAAAACCAAAAAAAAAACCCCAAACCTGAATCTTTGTATGCATCAGAGCATATATCTGCCACAGCCTTATTTAATTGAAGCAATGAAGTATGAATGATATATATTCATGCCATATCAAAAACCTACCAAATATATTCTTCAACAATCTCTTGAAAGGACTGGAAACTCTCATTTTTAAAAGCATGGTTTCTCAGACACATTTTTCACCCACCACTCTGGACCATTAGTAAGCTGCAAGTTTAAAGTGGTGCCATAGCTGCTATACAGACCTGGGAAGAACATGCTGACAAAATGCTCAGCTGGGCTGTTTTGAGCCTATAATTTACATATCAAATGTAAAGTACCTGTATCAGTAACAGGGTTACAGAGTATGCCTATAACCCTGTTTAGATGTCTGCCTACCTTAGAAAATCCTCTTTTCTATACCATCTGGCTTTAAGGGACCAAAACCTTACTGCATATCCACAACAAAGCAAGGCACAGAGCAGTTACTGACCTTAATTGCCCAAAAAACAGCACTAGTGAGGAGAGTGAAAAGGTCACGGGGGCATTATATCCTCTCCCCGTGGCTCTCCTAATTAATCTAATAGAAATACAGTATGAACAAGTTCAGGATGTACATTTTTTTCAAGGCAGCACCTGGAAAACTGATGTAATTTTGTGTCTTTGTAATTACAGCATCTGCACAGCAGACTGATAAAAGTTACAACATCAAGCGTGGAAATACAGTGAACTCTGTGATTTGTGTTCTCATCTGAGTACCAGAAACTGCACAAGCATGTAATTATTTCTCTGCATTGGGGAAACACATGTCAGGGAGCAGGAGTGGAGAAAACAAGGGGTCTTCAGGGCAGGAGTGCACTGCAGCCATCAGAGCCTTTCCCATAATAAGGGAGAAAGAAATTTCCTGATGGATTTGAGTGGTAGTATCTGGAACATTAAAAAAAAAAAAAATCAGAATCTCAATCCTACACCTTGGATTTATCCTCTATGGCTTATGCTCACATCTCAGAAGACTGGACTTTGAAAACTTCCTTTGCTACTTCTTGTATGAAAATTACCATAGAGATGCTGTGTTCAAGAGATATGGGAAGTTATTTATTCTCATAACTTGTTTTTACTGCAAATGTTCTTGGTCTGTGCAGAGAACACATGGCTTGTTTTTTGTAAAGCTCAGGCTAATTTCTTGTACATGTTAAAAATCTGCTGTAAGGCAGGAATGCTTTCAGGTGGGCTATACAGGAAAGACGACAAAAGTCTCATGATACTGCAGACTGTTTCAAATATTAGGTTTTAAAGCACTAGTGTACTCCAGGCACTCTTTCATTGTGAGCTGGGAAAGTACCAGTATTCATCAAAACACAGCAGGAGTCAGTTCTAAAGGCAGGTACCTGACATTTAATCTGCCAATAAAATGCTGCTGGTGCACAATGTTTAGGGCAGCCAGGTTAGCTGATAAAGAGCCCCTTTTCATCCTCTGCTGTCTGTAATTACTGCATTCTTGTCAGGAACAAGCAGTGCAGCCCCTGTCCTGCACAGACAACAGTGCAAATAGTACAGGGTAAATTTAGCAGTTTAAAAGGAATCACCTACATTAAAAAACCTATTAAGGAAAACAGTGTATTGCTACAAGATAAAAAAACATTACACCTACTTAAGTGCAACTCTTCATGATCAGTAATTCAAATCTTTAGCAAAGCAGTTGCTTAATAGCACCTTCTAGCAGACACAGAAAAGGGAACGAGAAGGCAGAAAACAGCACACTGAGTCTGGCTATGCTCCGAGTGTGCTGTATGAGGAGGGTTCTGGCTCTGCTTCCTGAGACAACCACTGCACACCTTCTCCTGCATTTCTGCAGTGTACAAGGCTAGCTGCAGGAGTGAGCTTCACTGAGCCAAGACAGAGAGCAAGAGACTCAAAAATGAAAGCACTGAATATAGATAATAAAAAGGAAAAAAAGAAAGATACAACAGTCAAGAACTTTAGTGAATCTTCTACAGCCCCACCTAAACACAAGAGACAGAATCAGTCTACTGCAGGCAAGAGAAACCAAGTGTAGAATAACCATTTATATCTAAGTCTAGTATTTTTGGACCACTGAATACAGGAGCTTTTAAGGACATTATGAAGTCATAGCACTCAACTTATCCAGTATCATTTCTCTTTGCAAGAGGAACACAGAAATCTGCTTTTGAACTATGCAGTTAAAACATGAGTCACTGGAGATTTTAACATCTAGGAACTCTGGAGCAAGCATCACCTTGCATAGTGGGCAGAAATCTGTGGCACAAAAAAATGAGAGATATGCCAGTAGTGAAAATCTGGTAAGCTAAAAGCAAAGTAAGTGTCTGTTGAGTCTCTTTTCACAGAATATAATGAAAACTCATCATCCTATGCCCAGAGAAGGTGTCCCCACACACAAGGCTCACTAAGACCATCTTCCATATTCTTTCCTATCACCCTCAAGCAAGTTTGAATTCTTGGGTCAGTAAGACATTATTGGTTTGGGTCTTGCAAGACATGAACAACCAGCTGTAGAAGACCTGTGCAGACAGTATTACTCCCACTCCTGAGAAAATTAGTTTACTAGTCAACCTTTTTAGAGTCTTTGAAATTTCATTTTAAAATTACCTAAATTCTCATTTAGTCTCAAGAGCCAGATGTATTAAGACCCTGGGAACTGATGCAGTTTGGCATTCTGCAGAGAGGTGAACGCAGACTCCAGTGGAGGTGGAGACACAAATGTATCATCTGCCATTTTTCATGAAAACGTAAATCACAATTTCACCAGATTTAAGTTCAAGGAAGGCTGGGTAGTGGGAGAGGGAAAAAGATTACCTAAGAAATAAGGCAGGCAAACAAACAAATGACTATTTTAAACCTTACAGAGAACATGTCTTCAAGTAACCTCACACCACATGAAAATTCTTTCTTCAATGTCCTTGTATCACTTTCATGAAAATTTGCCCTGCTGTTAAGATACCTTCCTGGGTAGCAACCTGAGCAGCAATCCCTGTGTAGGCTTTCCATCAAAGCACTACACTGAAGTATTTTTTCCTCCAGTTGACAACATGAGTGACAAGAACAGTAGCAAGGCTCTGCATGTATCAGTAATTCAATTCCTGAGGAGCCAGCCATCCATCACACAACTGTTTGGCTGAACCCCCCCCAAAAAAGCTGCATAATCTATTTCTGTGACACCTCATGCTGAACAGCTTAACACAGGCTCCAACATAGCACCAGTTGTCTTTGCCAATTTCCATCATGCTTGGCATTTTATGGATGCTCCTCTGAAAGTAAGCAGTCAAATAAATGTGATAAATAGGTAAGTGATCTCAATACAGTAGTAATCAGGACCAAAAAAAAATCAGGTAAGCTGTACTTGTGGCCTTCAGGAAGATGTAGCTTCTCAAAAAGTTACTTTAAGTGTGTAGCCAGTGGGAGCCAGGAACTTATAAGGTCATGCAGAATCTGCCACCAGCAGAGTACACACTTTTATGCAAAGAAAAATTGATACTGCCTTAGAATGCAACATATGAAAAAATTACTTGGTAATGGGTGGGCCCTGAGAATGAGAAGGCAGAGCGAGAAATTTGTTGCCTGGAGGAGGCCAAAACTGGAAATGTGCTGCTGCTTTGAGAGAGAATGACAAATATCACAACAAGGACAAGCACCATCACCTGCTCTAGCACTCTGCTGTTCTTAACATGAAAACTAATTCTGCTCCAGGTCCATTGATAGAAAGAATACCTTGTAAAGACATTATTCAAGCCTTTTACATGCTTATTTACTTCTAGCTAGTCTGCAGGAAACATAGAAGATGATAAATTAAAAACAAAAAAAAATCAAAACTTAAGAAGGAGCAACATTATGACTTGGATACCAATCCTACCCAACCTTAACAGTGGATACTGTCTGTTCCCAAGCATTTCACTATGGAAACTTGACATTTTCTTGACAAAGAAAAGATTTTCATTAGACTTTCTCTGAATTCTTTTACAATTGTAACAGAAATATACACTATATATAGAAATAAGTGTTTTGAGAAAGTCTTAGCAGAATCAGAACCTCAATTTCTACTTTCTTTTTTTAAATCTCTACACCACTTTCCCTATTTCATAGGCAAACAGAACATTTTATAAGCAAGCAGTCAACAGGACGCTTCTAAGTTGTCACTGGAGTTCCTCTATCACAATCCATCAGTTTTAGCAGATAATCTCTATTTCTATCACAGCTTTCCTGCAGCTTGGCTGATTCTGTCAGGCATGTGACAGAGACTTCATTTATGTACATTTTTATGTAAAGTGATATCTGTGTACCAATTTAAAGTTTGAGGAATGAAAGTGTCCTATAACTTAACAGGTAATAGTCCCACCATTTATGTACATCAGATGAAAGTGGGAATTTAAAATTATCTCTCTGACATAGTGTGAGAACAGAACTTTTCTGTTCCAATGGATCTACTGCTAATCTTTGTCTCTTTCAATTTCATCAGAGTGACTGGAATAAAAATGCAAATTAGACATTCACTATTACTTTCAGTAGACATGGCATTTACGAAGCAATTTCCATTAGGGGCTTCTAGTCATGTACTGATAATTTCAAAAATAAATCCATTTCAGATTTAAAATTTCCATGGTCCATTTCAAGTCAGTGTTGTATGCCTTATTTGAAAATTTGGAGAGAAAAACTATACAGTTGAAAGGGTGGAGGTTTTTTTCAAGCCTTTAATTCTTGCTAAACAAACTATAGCCATATTTTCAAGTTATCAGTCTTCCGACACTTGGCATACTGAGGCTTTCTCCTCAAAATCAAAGCTGTTAATCTTGCTACAGCCAAGTGACTGAAGGAGGAACAGAAGCGTCCAGACATTTCCCCCTGTGCCGGTGCCCAGAGGCTTGTGTACTGCCTCCACACACCGCTGCCAGCACCTGCCCTACAACACAGGGTCACGGATCCCTCTTCTGGCCCCACCCCGGAAAAAGATAAATGACTGCATCAAGGACCAGCAACTTCACGTTCAAAGAGTTCCAACAGTCAAACCACCTGGAATGATCTGACTACTGCCCTAACTATTCATCTTTATCCCTAATATAAGTTAATTAAAAAGGAGTGAGGTTGTATGCTATTTCTTTATCCAATATTCTATTTATCAAATACAGAATTGACAACACTTGGGTTTGGGTTTTTTCTATTCTTTAGGAGTTAAATAGAAAAGGAAGTGTTAGTACACTCCGATCAAAAGTCAGAAGGGTCAGTAAATTTAAAAATAACTGTTCCACCAGTGACATTAATTCAGCCTTATTATGTATATTTAATATTTTTAATCTTGCTTTTCTCATTAACTATACATCTTAACATCATACCACATCTTACACAATTTAAAAATACTGTAAAGTGAGACAGTGTTAACACTGCTGTTGAACTCTTCCTTTGTGGTGTTTAGTGATCTGTCTTTTTGCCTAGTGTTACATTTACAGTTTAATATCAGTACTGCTTTGAGGCTGAGCAGGTCCAGCTCCAGCACCGGTTTCTAGTAGATAGAGCCCTGATTTCTGATCATGGACTGGTGCTGGGCATTCCTGAGCCTCTAGAGTGAATGCTCAGCCATCAGCACAATAGAGCTTCGGCCCAGCTTGGGAGAAAATTTACACATCTTAATTTAAATGTATGTCTTCTTGCACTGGGCACTGTTCTCATATAGGTAAACATATACAGGATCAAGACCAAGGGCAGGCAACCTCTCTTTTGAGGCAAATCAAGAGCTGACACCAGCATTAACTACTTTTGTTAAGATTTTTTTCCAGACAAAATAAGCAATGTTTTCAAAATCCTAAACAGTCATGTGGGAACCAATTTATATATGAACTATGGTTTGCTCACTATTTCCAATATATTTATGAAATTGATTTAAGAATAGAGTTAAAAATGAAACTTCTGCAAACATGCCACGGTAATAGTTTGCAATCAAAAGAGTACATCAGGCATTAAATGAGGGTTATATGAAGCAGATGTGTCAATTTTAGAAGAACAGTATGGATAAAGTAAAGGAGTACACCATAACATCAGGACAGCATGAAATGCAAATGGTTTATATTGAAAATACAGAATATGGACTATGTTTCTGAGATTGTACAAGAAAAAAAAATAAGAAAGTCTATTTACTGCATAGAAGTGGCTAATGAAAAGAACAAAACCAAGCTTATTTCAGATAATGGATTCAATTTTTATAGTCAGCTGGTGCCAGCCTACAGAAGATGTGTCATCTTATTTCAAAGCCTGAAAATCTTTTCATGAAAAAGATTATTCTGGGAGGTATTGAAAAACATCTGGAGGACAATGCAGTCATTGGTCACAGCCAGCACAGCTTCATGAGGGAAAGTCCTGCTTGTCAAACCTAATTTCCTTCTACAACAGGGTAACTCACCTAGTTGATCTAAGAAAGCCAGTTGATATAATCTTTTTGGACTTCAGCAAAGCTTTTGATACTCTCTCTCACAGCATCCTTCTGGACAAAATGTCCAGTTCACAGTTGGATAAACACATCATGCAATGGGTGAGCAACTGGCTCACAGGTCAGGCACAAAGGGACATCAGACTGGTGACCTGTCACTGATGGGGTTCCACAGGGCTCCATCTTCGGTCCTGTGCTCTTCAGCATCCTCATAAATTACTTGGATGCAGGACTGGAAGGGATACTAAGGAAGTGTACAGATGACACTAAACTGGGAGGAGTTGCCAACTCCCTGAAAGCAGAGAGGCCCTGCAGAGAGACCTTGACAAATTAGTGGCAATCACCAACTATATCAAGTTAAGATGGGCGAGTGCCAGATTCTGCAACAGGGAGGAGCCAACCCTGGTTGCACATATAGGCTGGGGAACGAGATAAGCTTTATAATAAGATTAATTCCTCTTACCTGCAAGCAAGTTTGGAAGTTACATGTATCTCATTTTAAAGGGGGGAAAAGAAGGAACAGCTACCAAAGTGCAAAGAACAAGAGAAACACCACAGAAGTTATAGAGTCCGGGGAAAAATCTTTCAATTGCCAGTGCTGCCAATTAGTTAGTGTAAAAAGAGCAAGTCCTCCTCAGTATCCATAGAGATCCTAAGAGCACTCTGTATTCTGAGACTCAAGGGAGGAGAGCGATAGTAAGACCAAAAAGGTGTAAAAGTTCAATAAAAGCACTCAGTATTTGACATCAGCTGTCAGACAGGAAGAAGGAGCCTCACCACTGTCACAGGGGCAGCAAACCATTCGTGGAAAAGTCATCCTGTACAAAGGAGTCAGACTCATAGGAATGTCATTGCTGCAAACAGAAGAACAAAACCAAGAGCCCTCTCGTCATTCCTTGAAGATTTGCAACAAACATGGACTTGCATTTGTTCACTTGTATTGTGAATCTTAGTTGAATATGCAAAATGAGTGTCTTCAGATTTTTATGAAAAGCCATAATTTTAAACCTAAGAATAAACAATCTGGGCTCTTTTCCAGTGATTTAAATTGTTTATTTTTTGTAAGAAGGAGAGCCTCCTTCAGGAGAAATCAGTCTTGGCCACCATACCCACAGCAAAACTTCTTAGAGGAGTTTGAGCCAAGCCAAACAACTTTACCCACAATGGTTTCAGGTAATTTACTAGAGAAAAATAGATTTTTCTGAACTATATTTAATTTCTTCAGTGGCTAGAAATCATCCAGCATTGAGCATAGGTTAATGAAACCCAAATCTAAACTCCAGTATAGCTTGTGAATCTCTATTAATAAAGTGCAGCCATTCTCACCTGTGGCTCAATCATTTCTCTCAAGCAAAGTTTCTCATGGTCTCAAGCAGACAACCCATGCCCATGAACAGGGGTCAAACTCGAGTCACTGTGTTTAAAACAGGACTTTTCCTTCTGTTCACGTGAACTGTTTCAGCCTGATAGGCTTGCAGCCAGCCACACCACAGTGCTTCCTAACAAGCAGCCAGCCCTGCGGAAGCACTGCATCCATGGCTGTTTGGTGCCATCAGCAGGGGTGGTGCCTGGAATCAAACTCCTGCAATCTAAATTGATACCTGCTTCTAAACTACAATTTGCAGATCCATATGATGTGGCTCATTGAATACTTGCTAAGATATTTTCAACATTAATGAAAATCAGAGAGGCACACGGCCACAGAGCTAAGTATTTGAGACCCAATTATCCTCTACACATAGGGGCAGGCAACTATTTGTAAGGCTGCCTTTCCACCAGGCGTCCTTCTTCACTGTGCCAATAAAAGTATCAGGTAATAAAGCTTCTGAAAACCTGCATGTTGCTTTAAATCCCATTACTGGAAACAAATTTATTTTCAAAATCTGCATAATATCCTTCTCTCTTTTTATTCTTTCCAGTATTGGAAAGGTACTTGACACTACAAGTTCTTAGCAATTATGAAAGACTACTCAGATATGCTGCTGCATCATATATTTCAGTGGCATTACTTTGAACAATTTTACCAGTAACACAGTAAAATACTTGAAAGCAAAGTAGATTGTTTTTATTTTAATTTTTAGTTTAGACTCGTTCTCTTCTTTGTCTTTGACAAAACCACCATCTGAACAAAGGTTGCTTTAATGCTTTCACTGGCGTCTCCTTCCATAACTACTGATGCTTTCTGACTTTGCCTACAAAAGTATGTTGCTAGCTTTCTGTATGTGAAACAGTTAGAGGAAGCACACCTCTATTAAAAGGGGAGGCTATTTGTTTCTTCAGTGAAAGTAGGGGGAAAAAAATCAAAGAAACTTCCATAAAAACTGATAGAGAACAATATTAACATTACACTTTGAGAAAACTTGAGGAATGGCAAAGAAAAATGTACAAAGAAGGCCTGAACATTAGAACAAAACAACAACGAAGTTATTTCCTTTTTCCTTTGCCCACTACTGCAAAGTATCTGTATCATTAAGAGTAATAAGTGCCTTATGACAGAGTCCATGAATCTTGCACACAAGTCACTCCAATATACAGAAAGTAATCATTTCACATACTCTTAGGAAAATATGGAAAGTGACTGTGAGCCATGGGATTTTTGGGGGGAGTGATATGCTATCCCCTTTTTTGCCAGAACAGTTATTGTATGAAAACATGTACATAAACTGCAATCATATTTCCAATAAACAGAGAGAAGGCAGACATCACTGGGTCAAAGAGTATAAATTAGCTTTATGCCGTCTAAGCTGTAAAGCTGAAAAGCCAAATGCTTAACATCCTGTCTCCCCAAAGCGACATTCAGTCCAGCGTTCCCATCTTCATTTGCTGGCTCCATATGCCGGCTCTTGCTTCCCAGATTTCTCATGTTCACCACTTCACGAGCAACGTCTATAAGCGTGCACTAAAATCAAACTGAAGAAAAACCCTGAGTAGCTGCACTTACAGAACTGCTTCAGCCCAAATGGGAGACTAAGTGATGGCTTTGAAACTCAAAAGATCTAATGGAAGGGAGGAGAACTGAGCTAGGGGGCACTGCATTTAGGGAACACAGGTGAATGTCTACGCAGTGACAACAGCAACTTCTCCCAAGGTACGGGGTCACCTTCCCATCCTTGCACATTTCATGGTATGCAGGAGAAACCTGTATCAGCTGCAAAGCTCACACCTGGCAAAAATACTTTCAAATCTGACAGAAAAGAAAATGTAATACTTTTCTCTGAACTCAGATTTAATGATTTTCAGAACTAAACAATGAAAACACATTAGTGAGGATATCTTAAAAGGATGATTTGCCACTAGTGTCTTAATTTTGTTTTGGAAGTAAAAAAGATACAAGGGTCTCCCCAAAGTTTTTGAGTTTAGCTATGAAGTGACCTTCTGAGTTTCACTGATGTTCGTTTTTATTCAGGCTCCAGAATTATCTCCAAAATTTCAAAGTATACTCAGAAGGCAGAAAAAATTGTATCAATTGAAAAAGACTGTATCAATTTCAATAATTTCTCTCTTTTTTTAATTTCATCATAGATAAACAATACATTTAAGCCCGTATGTGGAATGGGAAGATCCTAACTAAACTAAGCCAAGTCTGAGATGCTACAGCCAAAATGCCTTTCAAGTAGATGCATGAAAATAAAACTGTATCCTGGATGGTTGGGTTTGCCTGATGAAGAATTGGTCCTTACTGAAGGACTTTTAGAAGCAGAGTGACATTGCTGTGACACAATACCTACCTGTCACTTTTCATTTAAAAAAATATTAGAGAGAAATTTCATACACAAAAAAGCTGCTTCAAAACTCATCACAATTTCACAAATGCTCCTTTTGCCTAATCCTAGCATGTTGTACTTTATTATTTGTGGGCATCAATGCTCTTTTTAAATGTTTTAACAATTGAAAGTCCATACAATTATAAAGAAAACTGTAATTTTGACTTGTGTGTTGTGGAAGTCACCAGTTTTCATTTTCACTTCAGCACTTTGATTTAGTGACAAAACAGGGCATCTTTCTGAAGGAAAAGGAATAAAACAAAATAAATACTTGTTAAAAATGATAGCACTCCAAATCCTGTACTCTAGCATTCTGCAGTAAAATGAAGTGATTTTCAAGGCAGGGGGGGAAAAAATCACAAAACAAACAAAAGAAAATGGAAAAAAAGCCAACTCCATGTAAGAGAAGCAAACTTTGAATAAAAATATTTTAGATCTACACCATAAGATTAAAGATCTGCAAGGAACCTAGCTGCCACAGCAATCATAGGCACCAAACTGATGTATCACTCCAGGCAAAGAAGGATGAGTACTGCTATTTCAGCACACGCAACTGAATGCCAAAGGCCTGTATTTAAACAGTGTCTGGTGTTTCTTCCTTATTTCCCTGGGTTATATTATCAGGGGTGCTTCAGCATGTTGTGCAGCATCCCTTTCCACTACCCAGCCCTGTTACAAAAGGGGAAAAGGCAACCAACACTGATGTCACAATCCAAGGATTGCAACCACAGACCACCATGCTCCAGACCAGTGTTATTGTTTATGTGAAAGCTTACCGAATCTGACTCAGCCTTAAGGGCAGCCTTAGACTTAGGGCAAGTACAAAACTGTTTTCTCTAGATAAGACACACCCAGAGTAGTTTCTCACCCACTTCTGTCTTCTTATTAGTTGCCTTTTCTTAAATTTCTCTTTACAAGCTGTGTCGCAATAAGGACACAAAAAGAAGGACACGGACACCTGCTAAGAGAGCCAAGAAACAACTGGGGGCCGAACCGGCCCGAGTTTATTTTATATGTGTCTTAGAAACCACAGCGGATTGGAGGGACAACCTTGCCACCCCTCAACCACACTGGTCAAAGGAAATGTCCATCAAATCTCTCCACCCAGGAGAAAGGAATGTAAATAATAAACTACCGTTACAAAATCGTGGATATGTTTACAAAGAATGTGTGAGAAACAGATACAGAAGAATGAAAACATCACGAACTGCAAAACTCAGGGCAACAAAGCTGTCATTCCTGCTGCAAGTGCAAATATATCCAGTATAATACTACACTTGGATGAGGGATGCTACAGAGTCCTAGGTGCCCTTTGCTACAGCATCTTGCTTGAGGTACTGCTGTAGACAACCCTAAAGATGTTCAAACTAGTCCCAGTTGCACAGAGTAGCATTATGGCTTATGCAGTAATTAAACAGAATAGAATTCAGTTCAGCAGGGACCTAAAATGCTCACAGTTTTGAAGCTGTCCGTGCAAACACAAGTGTAACACATGCACTGAACACATGCTAGGGAGAAGGAAAGGTCCCCCTTGGATGGTGAGGGTAGGACTTGCACAGCTGCAAACCTGACACTCACCCTGGTATGAAGCCAAAGCAGCAGCACACAGAGCAACAGACCAGTCTGTGGTTGTGCCAGCAAAATAAACTAAACTTTTCCCCTCTCCAGAACTTCAAGGGAGTGATGGAACACTACTGCAATCTTGGTTTGCTCTCTTAAAAACATAAGCAGCAGCCTTCGGGCATCCAGTAATGTGCTGGCAGCAGCAAAGGCACCAGCCAAACCAGCCTGAGAGTGAGGAGGCCCTGCCTGGGCACAGGAAAGAGTATGAGGGATTGCTTTCTGTGCTCCCTTTCAGTACTACCTCACCTTAGAAATGAGAGCTAAGGGCATATTGATAGTACAGGCAAAAAGGTTCATCTAACAAGTTCTTAATATTCCCATTTCCAGCCTTTTTTCCATTCTTTTTTTTAATCTGTCACAACAGCACAATCATCCTTGAGAATCTTTTGCCTTATGAACTCCACAAATTATTTTTAACACTTATTATCTACAAAAGCAAAATTATTCCTTCATGTCTATTTGCATATCCTTTTATAAGGATCCTTTCTTAAGAGGCCTTCAATGAACAATAAATGGAAAAGACAGAGTCAGACTTAAGTAGTAGCTATTACTCTTTCCTACAGCATCTGGATACTGGTTTTTTTAAGAAAGAAGTCATGCTAAGAAAGGGATCTGAGGTGCAACAACAGGAAACTCCAAAACATAAAAAAACACTACTGAGGGTTTTCATTTGTTGAAAAACAACAGGGGTAGCACAAAATCCAATTAGCTATTCTAAGATCCCAGCTTTATTTCCCTTGGTTCTGAGAACATTTGGCTAAGTTTTTACGGATTTTCCTGCAGGAGACAAATCTTTCATATGAATATTGGACTGCTTATATGCCCACTGAGCTTGTAATACAGCAAGGCATTGCAAGGTTCGATACGCCCTGCATGGCTGAGCTGAATTCCTGTTAGATACTTAAAAGAGAAAAACTAAGGCAATAAAATGAGAACGTCTACTAACAATGCTAACAGCAGTCAGCAGATGGATTAGCTTCACAAGGTGGGTCTAGTGTACAACAGTGACAAAGATAAAAAATCTTGTTCTCCAGCCTTGAAAATATCTTTCAAGATGTCATGACAGGAACTGTAATGGTAACTTCTCTTTTATGTGTCTGTATATATGAACACAGGAAAAGCCAAAGGAACACGGCTTTATAGATGACCTGAAAACATTTCCAAACATTGTGCAGAAAAGCAGCCTAGAAACAAAGCAAGAAATGGGCAACTAAGGAATACCAGAATGAGACAGCAGTACAGAAAAGACAAGGAAAACAAAGTAGAACTTGTTCCTCAATCACTCAACCTTAAAAAAATATGGTTTTTCTCAAGCCTTTTAACACATCTGTATTTATTGCAAAATCATTTATTTCAAAAGTTATCTGTCTGCATCAGCCCCACATACATATATGTCAAATCAACAAAGAGGGCTAGGTTCACTAAAATTGGCTGCTAAATTAACGAGGCAGTTCTAAAACTGGCAAATAAAAGTTGCCCTCAGCAAGTGGCGCTCCCATGGCCAATGCTGCTCCAGTGTCTCCCTGCTCCCAGGCTTGGCGTGGCAAGCAGCACTGCAAACCAAGGCGGTGGCAGCAGACCCTGACTAACCTCCTGCTCACCCCAACCTCACTCAAGCTGGTTTGTCCTCCTGGTCTGACCCCAAATCCTGCCCCTACCGGCCATGCCATCCTTTCCCTCCCAAACCAACTGGTATTTATTTCACTGGCCATCCCTATATTAAGGAATAGTTTGAAGAAAAAATACTTACTTCCCTCTACTGTAAAAATTTCTGCATCAGCTTAACTTCAGCTGCAACCTTCCCCACACTAAGAGGCTGAGGCAGTAAATGCAAGGCTGTGGATGCTTGCGGTCCTGTTACAGGCAGCTATACTCCACACCCTCTGGAGAGGTTTGGGCTATAAAAAAACAATTACTGCCTTTCAGTCATGTTGAACGACTCTCTGGATAATAAACAAAAGTCACCGCTAGAAATATCAAAGGAACTTCCTTACTATTTACTATGGATATAAATGTAGAATGGATAGCAAACTGTTTGAAGACCAAAAGGATATAAGGGCTTCTTTTATAGAGACAAAAAATCAAAATTTAAAAAGAAAGATAACCCCAAACACAAAAACAAAAAACAAAACAAAAAAAAAACAAACAAAAAAACAAACAAACAAAAAAATCACAAGTGAGAGGGACAAAGAGAAGGTCTTCCAAGGGTGATTCAGAGCAAAACCTTAACTCAAAGCATCATTTCAGCTTCTACTCCATCCAGCACAAGCAGAAGCTGCAGCCAAAAGAGGTGACTCCGCTCCTTGCTCTTGCCCTCATCCCTGCCCCTGGACCCGGCACTCTCGCAGCTGTGAAACCACTCCGACCCACCAGTTCACCCAGCTGAATACTATGCAGCAAGAGAGGAAGCAGGTTTTTTCTGGGGCACCTGCTTGCTCCAAAATACTCCATAATACACAGCTGCTAGATTTACAGTCTTTTACCTAATAAAATACTTTTCTGTTAAGCGTTTAACATTTTTTGTTAAGAAAATGTCAGAGAAAGATATTTAAACAACTACTTGGTTTTGCTTTGAAGTGAGAAACTTCAAAATGAATCTTCTCCCACAGCTTTAGTTTCTGTGAATCTGCAGTTTCAGACAGAAAAAACTTTGGCTGGAAAATTCCTGACCAAGTTTATTCCAATTGTGCAGCCATGCAGTTAGCTTTATCTGAACTGTAACACCCCGTTTGTTTCATAGTTTCTTCAGTCACATGATGATAAGGTTTTATAATTTATTACTTAAGCAAAACCCTATTGACTTATGAGTAAGGATTAAGTGGTATTTCAGCATCCTTAGTTGCCCAGGTTATTGTTGGCTTTGCTGTCAGGACTGGAGAGCAGTTGAAGTACTCTCTCCATCCCCCAAACCAATCCAAAGCAAATCTTGCCAAATAAATGAAATGCATCAGTGATCCATGGATAAGCACACGCTCCTTCAATATAGAACCACCTCTTCAGTGCTCCTTGCCCCAGTATGAACAAATCTAATTCTAATCAAGTGCTGGTGTCATGAGACAGCAGAACTTAGTCAAGCAATGAAGTGGAGAAAATTAGTTGTATTAACAACTAATGTACACATGAGTTTCACATAATCCTGCACAAACTAGAACTGAAAGGGCACTGGAGCAGAAACAACAATGTTGAAGTCTGACCTGGCATATTTAAACAAAGAGAACTACTTTACTGATCCCCCCATTCTATTATTATTGCATTAAGAAAGTAGAGAAACGCAAGGGAAAAAAACCAGCATGAGGTAGAAAAACAGTGTCTCATATGACCTTTTTGTGTGCAAAGCCTTGAAGACTTCTATTAAGGTCACAAAATCAATATACAATTATTGACAGTTGGCAGTTTTATGTTCTTTGGGCTCTGATTGAATGAGACCACAGTCTAAGTTAACTTTTTCATTACTGGCTCTTTAGTACTTAAGATGTTCTATCTAAGAACACTTAACTATAGTTTATAAATCCTTGATACAATCCAGTATCTTATATATTGCCTTGGCTGAGATGTTCTGCAACAGTAAACACAGAAATGGCAAGGCTCAGCAAGTCAACAGCTAATGACATACAAGGAAAACACAGGAGATAAGAAGCACATTGTGCTCCTCTGCTGCCCCAGGAATGCCTGAAAGCAGAGCAACAGCCCTCCTTCATCCCTAAACACAGCTCCTACATGCACAGAGAGTAAAGTTAGCCATCAGACAAGGCTGATGAGGCTCAGAGAATGCACAGAACACAGCATCTTCTATGCATCATGTATGCAGCAATCCAAACTTGAAGAAAAACAGGAAGAGGGCTTCAGCAATAAAAGCAACTAAGATAAATATGGCCATTAAGTAGCTCTCTCCCAGCAGCTCTAGGTAACTTTTGCATGTCATTGTAAAAGCTAATCTTCTCCATGATTGGTGCTTAAAACTGTTCTAGCATCACTTACGCTACTGTAATTAGAACTTCTTTTTCAGGTTGTCATTTCTGCTCCTCAGTCTCAGCCAGATCCACTTACACTCACTTAGTTACATGTAACTTTAGCCACTTCATCTCTCAACTCTGAATCTGGCACAGTAACTCGCCTACTTGTGCATTTAAATTGTGCCTGGCCTTCAATTTTGTAGTGCAAGTAGCCACTTGTTCCTTGCTGTGGCTCACACATCTCTCATTTCTTCTTAGACTACACAGCTCCAGCAGAACAACATAAAAAGGTTGATTTCAAGCACTTCAGTCAATGAGTACCTTCTACAGAAGAGCATTAAAATAACATCACTGGGCTAGAACAACACCACTTCTACATTAGGACTAACACAAAAAGCCTACAGTTGATGAATGATAGAAATGTAATTAGTAGGAGTCCACAGCATTGCCTAAATCACTATTATTTAGAAGAGCCCTCTATATCTGCGGTTGCGCTTTTGACATGCTCTGAATTTGAGAATTGGCAGTAACCGAAGAAGGAGTGTCCCAGAGGAGCTCACAAGCATCATATGAAATCAGAGGGATTTCATTAGTTGATAACACTCCAGGCCTTACTGCTGCTAAGAGCTCTGGCAGCTAGCAAGGTATGTTTATGACCTGGAGCTTTGTAGCTTGCTGGGAAGGGAGGAAGGGGCGGGAGAGTTGTGCTCTAAAGGAGTGCTGCAATTTCTGTTCCTGCTTTACAAGGCTGTTGGAGAGGTGTTGCTACACTGCCAGGCATCCCCAGTATGGGCTGGTACCACGGCAGGTGGCCAATTCCTTCTGTGCCACCTGAGAAGAACACACACGCATCCCTGGAAGAGATAAAGAACAGCAACACTGCCCAATCTCCTGTTTTTCTGTTTGTGGTGATGATAGCCACAGATGCTGACAGTCTTTCCAACAGTATTAATTAAAGGCGATAATTATAAAATCTTCAGAAGAGTTCCTGAGATAAAACTTGATAGTAACCCACAAAGATTCTGCATCCAGAGTTAATGAAAGGTAGGAAAAATAAAGAATAATCTCCAGGGTAAACAAAAGAGTATTCCAGAAATTGGTAATGTAGCCAGACTCATTCTAGCATTTCATTAACCACACACCTTTGGTAACACAAACACAAATCATAACTCCAAGTTGCCATTAAAACTGAAATAAATACTAAATTTCTCTTATGTCTTTTTGCAATTTCTCTGCTTCTGAATCTATCTTGTCATATTCAAAATGTGCCCCATCTTTCCAGTACAGTGCTTCTGAACTGCCAATTACTCTGACATTGATTTCTTTTTTTTTTCCCCCCCAAACCTAGGCTGGAATTTTACAGGCCTCTACTTGGTATAAGGAATGTTACTTCGGTTTTTATCTTTCTGGCACATCAGCCTAGTTCTTTTACTTTACTAATTGATCTGCTTCTACTTTACATCACAGCATACATACATTAAAATAAACTCATAACTGAAAACATAAATTTAGAGGGTTTAATCCTTACAACACAGCATACAGAATAAAAACTCATGTTCCCTAAGGAATACGAGTCTGGCAGTTCCAGCACTGTTTTGAATATTTTATTTCCTTTTACTTTAGGGAGTTTATTTTCTATTCTCTTGAGGCCCTGCATACACCCCTCCAAAAAGTCTTTCCTATAACCTTCAAAATTAGAAGAATAGAAATTATGGTATTTCTTCGAGGGTTTTAACAACCTTTGATCATATTGGTTATGCAATGTTCACATTTTACTCTAGTGGGATATACAGCATAAGTATTATTTCTGCACTCCAACTGCTTTCTTCAGAGAAAGAATTCTGCACAGAAAAAGGTGGAACAACAGGACACTAGGACAGCATCCACCAGACCTTCCTCTGTTTCCAACCTGCATCAGATCCCAAGGGAAAAATTTAGAGCAATGAGCAACACATGTCCTTTTTTAATTAGAACTTGCTGCTTGACTTTCCAAATGCCTTCTTAGGGATCTTGGACAAAAGAGTTATGTGGCAAAGAGATAACAGACAAGAGAATGGGCATCTTAGTGGAGCAGGGAAGTCAACATAAAACAGTACTGGACCAGAGAGAGGAAAAAGTATGCTTACAGAATTAGTGAGTTTGAAATCCTACTGGCTATCTCACTGATTCTAAATGTCCAAGCTACAATGACAATGTCTTTTTTATTGTTTTTACTTTATAACCAAATTATACAAAATCTCCAGTTATCACAGCATTTGTAATAGCTTCTTAAACAGAGCGCTCATTCTATTCTGGTCCTTCCTGTTCTGATAAATGGGTGGGCATTGCAGAGGAACAGTGTTATCAGGAAGGCACAGTGGGTCCTCCCAGGATTTGACTGACCACACACCAAAATCCCAGGATGAAGATGTAAAGTTCTGCAGTTCAAAAAACCTGGAGGCAAAGCTGGTTTTAATTAAACTGACATATTTTAGACGTTTATGCAAGATAAATTATAACAGGGGATTTCAAAAAAAGGCCTGCACTTGTGATGGCAAATTTAATATGAATGATTTTCTTAGCACCCGAAAGCTCAAAGTGTTGATAGGAAAGGTGGTTCTCTGAGAAATAGCATGCAAAAGGGGGTAATTATATGACATGTCACCCAATATGACCTTGAGATTTATAAGTCATGAATCAGTTTAACACTGCCCTGTTCAGCATTTTTTTTTTTTAAGTTCTTTCTGGTATGTCATATATGGAAAAATTGGCACCTGAACAAGCATCAAAGTCTCCCAAACTGGGGATTAGAGTGAGCTCATCCCATCATGGTAAGAACTAGTCTTTGTTCTCAGTGTGACATCTTGCATTAATAGAAGATCATTTTCTCACAATCACCGCCATTCATCTGGAGTGCAATGGGGTCTGCATCGAACAGCTCCTCATTGAATTGCAGAAAACAGGGAAATAACTGCCGAGTTTTCCCGGTTACGCTATTGATATTTAAGTGCTGTTCTCTGTGGGGACGTAACAGCTTAACTCCAAAGAGGCTGTGACCTATTTCCATGATTACTGCTGCATTAATGAACAAATGATTTCTGAAAGGATATAGCCGCACCACAAAAATCAGGAGAAAGAGGAACACCCCCAAAACCAGGGTGGGTTAGACAAAAGTCCCAACTCAAAAAGATTCGTTGCTTTAATTCTGTACTGAACAACAAAGTAGATGTTTGTGTACACAACCACAAACAAACATTTTCATATTGATCCTGTTTTAGCTCTGAATCCTCCTGGCTTTGAAGCTATTCTAGCAGCACCTTAGGTTTGGAGGAGATGAAAAGGTAAAGATCTGAAAACACATATATTGTGCACATACGCAACTCTACCATGGCTGTAGAGAGCAATAAAAGAAGTATATACTAATGTGAAATATTTCTTTTTCACATGGCAATGTCTACAGTGCTGTGTCTGTTTCACTAATGAAAGCTTAAATCATAGACAAAAATCTCATTTTCAATGAGAATCTGCCTTTTCATCCTACTTGGCATCGGGGTGGCAGGACTAAAAGGTCAGCAAGATCATGGAAGCCTATGAATGAACCTAAAATAGTGTTTGAGCTCATTCAGGCTCTGAAACCTTTGCTTTACATGAAGCAAGCATCCAACTTGCTTTCTTCATGAAAGCACAGTTACATGATGCAATTCTTCATCCTCCAGAAATTGTGCTCACTCCCTTATCACTGTGGATTGCATTTGGACAGTACCAGGTGGGAATTCAGTCCAGTCATCTATGTGAAAAGCCACTCTCTCTTGAGAACACACATATGGAAAAACTTTTAGATTACTAAAAATTTGAAAGTTTAACTTGAAGGAGCAGAGGCCCCTGCACTTCTAACCACGGGCTTGGCTAAACAGCTAACAGACAAGACGTTGCTATTTAAAAGATGTGCTCAAAGCAAGAGAAGTGGTACTACCTCTGTATGTGACAGAAATCAGATCTTCTCAGTGGGGTCCTTAATGATCATTTGCCAGGTGAATGTCACAAAAGTCCAAGTCAACCAAGTCCAGCTGTGCCCACCCTAGGTAGAGGAACTCTTCACAACACATGATCTTTAAGAAGCTCATTATATCAGTTTCTTTCCTTTCCCTACAACTGTAAGGTAGATTTCCAAAGCAATTTACATCCACGAAAAATTTAAAAGAATAGACACTAACCATTTTCATATGTGACAAAACAAGAATTTCACTTCTCTGACTTCAGCCCTGCAGAAGTTATGTGTCTCACCTAAGATCTGCATCTGTGCATACTCTACAGTTCATGGATAAGACAGGTAACTCCAGAGGGCTATTAATCTCATCTTGCACAGCTGTATCCACCACTGCAGCAGAAAATCCTGGTTCCCCACAGATCTCATTGACTTGACCAGATAGTCTATTGGCACTTCAAAAGCCTCTCCTGGGAAAAGCATCACTAGAACTGGTGTGTTCCCCAAGATGCTGTGGCTCTATCGGATCAGTATTTTCCAAAGAAAAAGTAGCTTGTGAAAACATAAAACCAGTTCCCCTCACTTAGACTTCCTTGCCAAGAAACTAAATCTGCAAATCTCTGCAAATGGCTTTTTTCAAGTAAAATGATTTTAAAAGGGTATTAGCAGAGCAGAGACAATTCCCTCTAGTCGGATATTTCAAACACTAGCCTGCATCCACTGCTAATATTTTCTGCATACCAAACAAGGAAGCCTGGCTCAAAAAGCAGCAGCAACCTCTTTGCAAAGTGGCCTGCAACAATTCCCAGCATGTGGATTCATACACTTGTAGGGTATCCTGCACTGCTAACCGAAATGCTCACAGGGTCTTTTCCTGGCTAAAAAGTTGGAGAGTTTGGAAGCAAGTCCTTAGCAACTGTCTCTTGATGTTAATAGGTTAGTTTCAAAGTAAACCAAAGAATACGGAACTTCTATGTTAATCAGTGGAGATCTGTAGATGGTAAACCGTAGAACAGGTGGTCCAAAGAAGCTGTGGATTCTCCACTCCTGCAGATCTTTTGATGTGAACTGCACCAGGCCATGAGCCCACATGCTTCAGCTTTGAAGTTAGTCTGACTTTGAGCAGGAGACTGGGCTAAAGACTGTCAATATATTATTTCAATGATCCTATAAGACCTTCTAAAATGGAGTTGTATTTTTGATACACATCCTCAAAATTGACTTTGTCACTGTGGATGAAGCAGTCAATGTGAAATATGTAAGTACTTGCTTAAGTTAACTGCTTTGCTTTCACCTCTATTTACACTTAAAATTTTTCATTGCTGCAGGGTGGTGGTGATTATATATAAAAAGGTCTTTCAATATACGACAACTGGGAGCTTTAATTTTTTTTAACCCAAAGAACTTCATAAATATGCAAGAGAATGTATTTATTTGAGCTTTTCTGTCTAACATTTAACGCAAGGACAGAGAACTTAAATAAGTAAATACACATCACTATTATTATTTAATTACATATAATTTGACACAAAAGAGACTCTATATGCATGGATTTATTGGTAACAGCCTTGGGCAATTGTACCAGCATAGGAATGTTCAACACTGCCATCACTATATACTGCCTAGTCTTTTGAAAATAATTCCCATGTGACTTCTAACATACTTTTCCCTAGATTTGACCTCTAAATAACACAGAAACGGCACAAAGGTTATAAGTGCCCTTAAATCCATTATACATGAATAATTCCAAAACTTTAACTGAAGATGACAACATTAGTGTTATTCTCAAACAAGATTTTATTAAATGCTTGAAACACAACCATTAAAAGTTGTTCTCTTAAGTTAGACCTTAACCCACAGCTTGTAAATGCAAGTCATATGATGTGTTAGATAAATTACATTAGTGCTTTTAAACATACTGAGAAATCTAACAATTGTTAGCATTGTATCTTACCTATACCTACTCAAAATTGGTGCCACGAAGCATTCTTCATGCTACACTAAGATCCTTTATTTTGGTTTTTTTTCCTGTTTTTATAATAAAATGACCGATCCACACTGTAAAATCAGACTTTTTATTCTAATTACTTTTTATTACAGTGCTCTAGTTAACTGGTTACCTTAAGCCGTCCTGCCGTTTTAAGTCTAGATTACTCTTTCTGAAAAGTGTATGTATACTGTAAATTCTCTGATAGGTCTGATTCATCTGCATGTGCACTGTGAAGCCCTGACTCTTCTGGACCCTCGACATGTTATTGTAACACAAGAGTTAAATAACATTCCAGATGTTCCTCCCTGGTCACACTGAAGCTGACAGTCTTCAATTTCCAAATTGTGGAAGGCTGCAAGATTTCTGATTTGTAGTAAGTCTATTCAGAGTTGTAGATTATCTCATGTCTTTGTACGCTTTTTCTGCAATCGAGATGAAAAGCATATGCACATACATGCTCTATAACCTAGAATAAGTCAGTGAAGCGGAGCAGTTCAAGCTTCCTCCCCTATTTTTTAAGTAACCAAAAATCAACAACTAGACATTGTTCTTGGGTGCTCTTTTGGCCTCCTGTGTTCTGGGACCTTTTTAGCTAAATATCAGACAAGGGATAGACAACCACACAGTAGCTATTTTAGAACACCCTTGAAATTCAGTGGTGATAAAGTACTTTTAAGGAAAAAACTTATTATCTTTTTTCCTGCCCATTTATGGTGGGTTGACACTGGTTGAATGAAATGTGTCAATCCCACAGATGTCTTCTCTGCACTAACTGTATGGAATAGTCCACACATGAGCTCGGGTGTAGTGTCTATCTCTATGCTGATCTTACCCAAGACTTCTGCTAGTCTAAAACGACATTACCCCTCCCAACAGATTTTTCTAATATAGCAACTGTTTTGCAGAAATGTGATGAAATAAGACCTTCCAGGAGTGGCTGGGACAGAGAAGTTTTGGATGATTTTGCAGTACACTGGCATACATACTTATCGACGTTTATTCCCATGCTGCCTGAACTTGCAATTGATTGTACTTTTTAGAAATCATCTGCCACAAAGAATGAAAAGAAAGAAGAACTTGAAATTATAAATGATTTGACAACATCGATGCCTCGATGTAATGAAACAGGAATCCCTTAAGCATTTTTCTGACCCAGTTTTCTTATTTCTGTTGTGAATTACCAGACTGCAGACAACCTTTGTGACCCTGGACTCAGAATAATGGGATAGTGCCTAAATGTTACCAAAAGACTGGTGCCTCTGGGTGTCCATCTTGATATATGGCAACAGGGACAGACTTCCAGGAACTGTAAAAACTGTGTCTGAAACTGCCACACTTTTCTGAAATCTTAGGCCGTAGTCAGCTTGTCTTCTTGGCACATTTGCACGCCAAAATTTCCTCACTGTACCAAACTGAAAATTATGTTGACTCCATTCCTGCCTTGCTCGTTCCTTTTTACATTTGTGTGCTGTGCTACAGCAGTGCAGGGCAGCTAACAGGACCACTATAGCCATAAAGTGACCCCCGCCTCTTCCTTTGACCAAATCCTTGCTCTCAAAACACCACCACTCATTGTGGGTTTGCTCAAAATCCATCTGTGGAGTTTGAAAAAAAGTTATAGCCACTTTCAGTGCAGCACAAAGACAGAAATTAAACAGATCACCTACATTTTCAAAATCCTGCAACATCAAAATTCTTTGTGACAGAGAAATTCTCCCCTTCCACACCAGATTTAACAGCCTAGTGCAACTAAGAATAAAAAAAAATTATGTAGCAAGAAGAAAATAATTTCAGCCTTTCTTAGTTCTGTCACAGTGCCGAGGTTTGTGCTATTCATCTCTGCCTCGAAGGCATCTCTGTCAGAATAGAGGGATGCCTTTCCTTTGTCCTTTCTGGGCCCAGTCCCCCGAGACATTGACTTCAATAAGAGCTATTGATACTCAGCAGGAATGGACTTTTGCTAACAAATGGTGGAGAAATACAATCCTAAAACGAGTAACTTTGCTGCCAACTAAGTGAAGGCATTAGCAGTCTGATTCAATATATCCAGGGGAGTTGCATTTAAAGTGCCAGTCTGCTGGGACCTCCTACCTTCTCCAAAACCTCACATTTGATCCTAATCACCCTTCTTAGCTGCTTCTCCGATTCCTTCCTGCCATCATTGGTAAGGTAAATTCAACAGTGAAAAAGCTACCTTTCACTCCTCACATTTCATCTGCTGTTCCCAGCAATTTCATGGATGTCCCTTTTACCAGTTTTGCTGCCACTGAAGTCTCCAGCATTTCCTTCAAATTCAAGGCTTTGACTTCGTCTCCATGCCCCTAAACCATTTTAACAGTTTCCATTCAACACAACATCCCAGTTCACACCATCTACTCTCCTCCTGCTACTTCAGTGCCAGGGTCTTGTCTAACAATTCTTGGTACACTCCCCTAAAACACACCACGATTTCTCCGCTGCATCCTCCCTTTCCTTCTCTACCCCCATGAAGTCTGGGATGAATGCTATCTATTTTATTTATTTGGCTTCCTGTGGGAGTACATTATAGGGCATGGCGTAGGTCTCCTGCAAGCCTGTATGGCACCCACCTGCCCATGAAGATGTCCCAGACCCTCTACAACACATCTCAAATGCCACTGTATGTTTAGGTAATCAAATTGAGCCCATACTGGTAAAACAGCTGAGCCATGGCTCCCTAGGCTTTGCTGACCATACTGACTGCAAGCTTTGGCCCAGTGCACACTGTAACACTCAGGGTGGGTGTCTTCACCTCAGCCCAAGTCATACCCGCTACATCCTCCAAGATGCACTGGCCGTGCTTCGTGCTTTGTGTCTGTCAAAGTAATTCAACAAGTAACAATAGCAAAGAACATCTGTGCTTCTTTCATTTCGCTATACAAATATTTACCTGCTCATCTAAAAATCAAGATGGATACCTTCTAAGAATCTATCCTTTATCTTGCTCGTTAGATGAACAGGATGTGGGTTTTCCCCTCACTGGCAGCAAACTTATAAAGCTGCCAGCAGAAAAAGGAGAAATTCTTGCAAATCTAGCACGATACATAAGTCACTTAGCTTTCTTTACATGAATGAATTCATCGTGAGCAGATGTTCAGTGCACTTCTACAAGTTTTTATGGGAAAAAAAAGTCACATCATTTTTGTGTTATCTGACCAGAGATGAAGCATGGACTAATGCCATCAAGGAAATAAATAAATAAATGAAAAGCTTTCTGTGTTTTTGAGTTAGAACCTCGGGTGAATCTAAAAGATACATGCAAAATGAGCAAGAATATACCTGGAGATGCTAGATGACTCCCGTGATGAAAAGCAATTCATCAGAAAATAAGGAACTGAATTTTTCATCACACTGCTGTCTCTATAATATACTTTAGTCTGCTTTGGCAATTTTACAACAACATCCAGAAAATCACTTTAAACTGTGCTCTAATAGATCTTCTCCAAGATGAAGGGAAAAAAAACCTCAGCACAAACTATTTCATTACAGCAAACAAGGAAACTAAGTATCCGTGGTAATTTTCTGATTTCATTTGTGCCTTGGATTTAAAAAGTGACTCATGTGAGTACTTACACTGGCAACTACAGGAAAAAAGCTAATTATAAATTGTATCTCAATACCTTTTTTGAATTATATGACAAAGAGTCCCTTATTTTCAAATCTTATGGCAGCAGAGTACAAAAGTTGTCTTTCAGTACCACAGATATCCATGTAAGTTGGACAGAACAGTGACTCGGAGGCATCCCCATGTACTAGCAAGGAATCCGACCACCACCACAACCATAAGTTTTCTAATTTCTTCAACAGCAGACATGGTCTATACAGAAAGGCATTATCTGTGGAAAAAAATATCACAAACACTGCAGAAGTGGTGCTAGGCCAAGGCAGCTAATGAGAAAAGTGCTTTACGGCCTAAAAGTCTAGTTAAGCAGTAAGGTTTTTGTTAGGAGAGTCATACTTCAGGGAATGCAGCAGCACATTCTCCCCACTGTCATGCACAGTGGGGACCAGAGGCTCCACTGGGGCAAGGATAACTGGGAGTCCCCTCCCAGGGCAGGGCTACCTCCCTCAAACTTTCCTTGATTAGTCCATGATGCTAATGATACTAATCCTGTTGAAACACACAACTTCTGAGTGGGAGTGAGTAGGAAATACTTTTTCTGCTAACTATCAGACTGAACCTGGCAAAACTGAAAACTCCAGTCAGCAAACAGCATACACAAAGTAAAAATTATTTTCTCTTTTTTTCAAACATTAGTATCGTGCCATGTTAGCATGGTTCAGAGTTAACGTGTGTGCATCCTACATCTGATGCTTAAGTGTCTCAGCAGAAGACAATGAGTATAAAACTAAAAATACACCATTACAGGTATTCAAACCTGAAATACTCAGGTTTGCATTTTGGTTTGCAATTCTTCTATTTCTTTGCTTATTTTGGCATGTGATTCATTGTAGGACCCAATCACAGACCTGGTGATACTGCAGAACAGGGTAAGGAAAGGTGCATGTGGACATTCTTCAACTGCAGCACAGGGCAAAGATCCAGCAAATTTATCCCAAAATCCATGTACACTGTACATGGCAAATTAGCCCTACCTACCCTCTGGCCACACTGGTGGTGTACAAGATTTGCAGTACTTGTTCACTCTAGTGATTACTTCTCACTTACTCAGCTAACTCGGGCTCAATCTAGGAAAGCATCAAAATAGTAATTCTAATGAAGGCAATAGATCCAGTAACAATGCTTAAAATTAAAATTATGCCTAAAGGGCTTTTGGATTCCTTCCTATTAGAGCTTCCTATCATCAGCTAAAAAAAAAAAACCTCAAAAAACTGCTAAATCAAAGCATCCAATGTGAACAGAATTCTACTACAAAGCATTTTGTTTCCATAACACAAGTCATGGCTGAAAAAGATACTAATTATGGTACTAGTGCAGCTGTATTAATTACATCTGCATTAATTAGAGCAAATTTCTGTAATTTAATAAGGTTGGCAGTTAAAAGTGCTTGTTCAATTATGATACATTTCAGACCTCTGTCCATTTCTTCTCAACAACTCGGTGAACTTTTAAGTTAGTGCTGTGGGGCTTACATAGGTACCCATTCAAACGAGGTGATGTTTCATAAATGCTATGTCTTCAGCTGTTCTGGAGTTATCAAGGGAGCTAATAAAACTGGATAGAGGGCAGAGCTCAACCTGTTCCCCCTATTATCTGCTACAGCCCTCAGATCCCAGGATTTTCTCTCTCCTTTTGGGCCCACCCTGACAAATGTCAGTCTACAACATTCTGAAGTGCTAAAAAATCTTCTAAACTCAAAGTGATAATTTCAACAGCAATCAAAAAATCCCAGAACTTCCCTTTACAGGCTACATGAAACAGGGTAGGAGAAAGAAAATCTCTGATTCAAGATTTCTCAAATCCTCAGGATCTGCCGAGCTTTTCATTAGCCAATGCTCTTATTAAAAAAGCCTCAACACTGCAAGACATTTTCTATGTAAAAACAGGGCAAAGTGAGTAGGAACCAGACCTCAGCATTTAGCTCCTTATGTAGGGTCAGCATCTTTTCAAGATTTTTGTCTAATAATACCTTTGCCAGATGATCCCAGTTCTAATTTTGCAAGCTACCAGGCTCCTCCTAGCAACTTGAGACCTCGGTATATACTTGAAGCATTTAAGGTCTAGTAACACTCTATATATTAATAAGGAACTGCAGATAATATGTTCATAAACATAATTAAAATTTTAAAACCTCTGAATATCTAAACAAACATGATTAACATTTGCATTCTGTTTCATTAGACTTACATACGTGTGTATTCTCAGATTAATTTTTAGCTAGACTACAACGACCCAAAAAGACATAAAACTGAAGACACCCACTTTGAAATGGCATATAGCCACAACCTAATCTAAAGAGATTTTTGCATGTTGTGATGACTAATTAAATAAGTGTCACTGTCTATAGGAAGATACATTAGCAGAAACTCTGGGTATGAGCATGTATGTATACGCATCCACACAATACCCCAATTAATTTAACACGTCTCTACTAAAAATACATCTACACAACAAGAGAAATCTGAGTAAAAATACAATCCCAGGCTTGAAGAGGCTGTGAAGAGAATAAAATTGTAGAAACAGAATGAAAACACAGGAATTTATTTTAACTCCAGGTAAATAAATCCTCAGGCCAGGAAAAACTCACTAATAAACATTGCTTCTGATAACAGTAGACAAATTTTGCTTAAAAACACGATGACATAAATGTAAAAAAAAGTATGCTGTTTCAAGATACTTACTGTTGCAAGAGAAAATACTGGTTGTAGTGAAGTTTGAGACATAAGTTGCCTGCATGTGGCACACAGTCCATATGCACATTGGCTAGCCTCCTATGCAAAATCCAAAAATGCATTTCCTGCATGTCAGCCAAAACACACATCACAGGACGTTCAGAATAACATAAGGGATCCAGACAATCATTTACATGGATTACAGGCATTAGGTACCCTACTCCTTTACATTATAAACCACTTATAACAATGCACATTAATCAGTGGACAATTTAATAACATAGACATCTGTCTACTGTAGTTCTGATTGTCAGCTTGAACTACAGCACTTAATATACTAGAGATGATATGCTGTCTGAGCCACCCAGAGCAACTGTGAACCACTGACATGGCAATGAAGCAGCAGATATGGATATACCACCTGCTGGTCTGCTTCAGCTTAAACACAGGTAAAATTGTCATTATCTCCTGAACAGTGATCCACAGATAATATTCATCTATGCTGTCTGGTAGCTTAACACTGCTTTAGATTTGAGTGGCATTACACTTAATAAATGGTAAGAATAGAAGTCCCTATGCCACTAGATATATATATATAAACTAATCACTAGTTTACGCTAGTGATAAACTAGTGATTAGTTATATATATTAGTTATATATGTGACTATTGTAAGTCACATAAGTTATGTGATCAGGCTCCCTACCAAAATCCATTTGTAGCATCTTCTGAATTGGCAGCACAAGCCACTTGCTTTTTCCATGTTGTAAATCACAGTCAACTACCCAAGAAGCCTTCAGGTCACTGTAGCTTGTCCAAAACCACACAAAACTTCAACTGTTTTAATACTCTTCCCCTACTGAAGCCTGCATATAATGCACTCATTACTTAAAGGAGTAATGGGGCAAAATGTAACCGACTGGACTCAGTTCAGGGATAAAGTCTTTGCAAAGAAGGATGATTAATGCTTGTCAATCCTAATACAAATTGAAAGCCCACAACTCCAGGAGCAAAAATAACCCACATAACCTGGTTGTAAATGAGAGCTGGCTAGGTGTATCTTCTCTGAACAAAACAATACACCAAATTTTTGCTTTGTTATAATCATTAAGTTTCCCTCATTCAACATTCTGAACTGCCTAGTGATAATTCTGCCCTTTCCCATGCACATTAGTTCAGTGGCCACCTTCTTCTTTCTTACTCTTCCCTTTGTGTTGCTATTTCTCCTGGAGCCTTGACACTGAAGGCTGTGACATCAAGGGTCGACATCAAACCTTTACCTCCATAACACTTGGTTTGTCTCTGGCTTTGTCTTTCCCAGATGGATAACAATCTTTACTGGTTACTCACACTGAAATTTCTGGTCATAATTGATGAAAAGAATGAAGGGGGCTTCAAAATCTCTAGCTGGGAAGTAGGGACAACCATAGTGTTAAATTTCACCTGCATTCCTCTATGGAAAAAGCACTCAGATGGTATTATGGTGGTGACATTTTCTGCACTATAAAGGAACAAATCTTTGCAAAACAAACATAGAGTCAAGTGGAAGGGGTAGTTTCCCCTAGCGGCACCACCAATGCATGCTGCAGTTCCAAATTACACCAAAGTTGCAATCATAGGCCTACAGAGATTAAACCCCAAAGCAGAGACTGAGAACTGCTGCTCATGAGCAGTCTCCAGCTGATCAAAACTGCCCCTATTAAAACAAGAGCAAATGTGAGGAAAAGATGAGGCTGACTCCAGCCAGGAAAGGGGTAAGGTCATGTTGCTGTGGGTAAGGAGGGACTGCTTAAAGAGGTCTCAAGAAGTCTAAAAGAGGCATTTCTCAGGTAACTGGTGGCCTGATAATAATCACAGCACCTGGATTCTTGCTGGAAAAAAAAAATTCTGATCAACTGGGATTTAATTGCAACACAAGACCATTCAAGTTTTCCATTTCATATCCAGATCTCACAGACTATGGACATATTTTCATGTATATATCTGTATCATAGAGAGTTGTTGATTGATGCAGGAAAAGAAAGAACAGAATATTAGCACATGCTTTCTCTCCCCTGCAGAAATGTGAAGAATCCAGCCTGCTCCCGCTTCCTCAGAAATCCAGGAGCCACAGCACACAATTACTGGTCAGTACAATGGAGCATGCAAAAACTCTTTATAATCCTGTCACTGGTGAGACTTCCGAGAAATTTAATCTCAGACAGTCTGAAGAACACATAACCAGAGACAGTCAACTAACAAACAATTTCCAATCAGCATCAATGAAGTCAGTGCCTTGCATCCCAGACATTTATCAACATATTAGAAAAAGAAAAGCTGACAGATTTGAATTTGTTTTTAACTTCTGTAAATAGCACTACTTTAGTGAAAATAGAAGAAAAGTTTTAAAGGATAGTGTTCTCCTTTTTTGTTTTCAGTATAAATGCCAGCAAATCATTAAAGAACATGTGCAGGGAACCAGAGCCAAAGCATTCCTACAATGGGAGTAAGTGAACAGGAGCTAAGGTCTAGTAATTATATAGGACAAGGAACCCTTTCACCTTTCCATTTTATGGCCCATTTTATGACTTTGGCATTATACAGGATATTGCTAAAAGGAAAAGAGAAGTGGTTATAACTATTGCATCAACCCAAGTAATGTACACAACATTTAAGCCCTTATTTTTTTTCTGCTTATTATCCTCTGGTGACTGAAACTCTCCAGTTCTGAATTCCCTCCAGGGTATTGCATGGAGTTTTATACAAAAAATCAAGGCACTACATATCTGCACAGACTTTCAAGCAATACTAAGAGATCACCTTATGAACTGTAGCCTCAGCTGAAAAAATGGATAGAACATGCTGAAACTTTCTAGAGACAGAAGTGTTGCCACGCAGGACAGGTGGCATCAAAGCCACCTTCCCCCAGTGACTGGTCAAAACTCTCCTAAAAAGAGTACTACAGGCCTCTTCTGTGGGGTGAAAGTATCACAGACTTACTAACCTTTACATTCATGCTCCATGTCTCAACACCAGATTCTAGATTACAGCAGGCAAGACAAGCCAGCTCATGTTGCCTCACTAGCAGGTAACCAAACCAACTCATGGCACACGAGCTACTAGTAATTTTAATTTTTAAAAATATATTTTACTATTTAATTTAGCTATACCATTTACCTTGGTATAAGTAACAAACTATGAAATATCTCCATTTTTAAAGATTTCAGTGCCATGAAGAAAGGCAACAAAGATACTGAACACAGGATTCTTCTCTGAAAACACCAAACAAAGCAAAGAACTCCTCAGATAGGTCAGAGATTAAGTATATGGTACTCTCCTGACCCAGATGTTACTGGAAGGCTTTTTTTGTTGCTCCAGAGACTGCCCTCAATTGTCACAACAAAAGCATCACCACTGAACATACTGATGATGCTTGATTTTATACTGCTACATTCTTAAATAAGACCCCAGAAAGTTAGTCCTAAACAGTGTAACACCACAACTGATGGGCTCAAATAAACCAAATATACCCAAAGATGCATCACTGAAAACTATGAATATCAAAGTAATGAATATCAGAGGAGAAAACCCTCTGGTGGTTCAGACACAGCTTTCAGCCTAATTTCAGAAGATGACATCAAGCTTATTGTCCAAGCTGCTGTTTCACACTACACTGGATGTCTGACAATTTCATTGTTAAAAATAGTACACATGAAAAACAGAACTGTAACACTAACTGTTATTAAAAGTTATTATTATTGAAGGCATGATGTTGATTTTCTTGTATGAAAATTTTATTTTGTATGCCCCACGTTTTGGAGATTTGTTAGATGTAGCCAAGCCCAAATCAGGAGCCAACAGACACACCTACTAAAAGAGAACGAAAGATGACTCCAAGGATCCATGCTCTGTGATGCAAATCACAAGAGCAGCTCAGAATAAAGTGGTCTAGTTGATGATATTCTTGCAGGTGGGTTGGACCAGATGGTCCCTTTAAAGGTCCCTTCTGACCCAAACTATTCTATGAAAATACAAGTTCATATGTTGTTAGTTTTGTTATTTAGATAGGGATTAAGTACACTAATTTATAACCTTCCAAAACTTTATGTCCCACACAAATGAACATATCCTGAATTAAGAGGTCAAAACTCAAATGAAAGGTCTCTTTGAGATATAAGAAAGCTAAAAATGTTGGGAAGTTATCTTTTCTTGTCCCTTGCAGGTACTAACACTTTTAGGAAAACTAAAATACATGCTGAAAGATAGTTTCCCTACAAGAACATGACTTTTGAATACAGAGTAAAATTTCCAAAGCCAGAAAAGACATCAAGGTACCCGACTCCCAGTGAAAGTCAGGAACTCTGTACCAGATTGTCATTTATGTTTTATTCTAATCAAAAGCAAGAGCTTAATTATAGGCCATCATGGAGCATCCTCAACATTCAAACTAACTTTAATGAGGGTAAGAGGAGAACAGCCTGGCTGGGCTTTTTAGTTAAAACTGCCACCCCCAAAACAAAACATAAAAAACCCAACAAAGTGTTGTGTACAATGCAAACTAATTACTTTCACAGGAAATTTAATTATTGTGACCCCAATCGGTAACAACTGTCACCTGATCACAGGGACTCTGCCCTCCCCAAATCGATTGAGCACATGAACACTAAATTAAATTCCAGCAGCTGCAGCATGCAAGTGACCTCCTACTCATTAGGAATCGTGCTATACCCAAGTGTCTGCAGTGCAGTACTGCTGTGAGAGTACCACAGTCCTATATTCACAGGGAAAACCATATTCTTGAACTTGGTTTTCAACACTCACTGCTTCTCCCCGCAAGCAAGCAAGCAAAAGTGGTCAACATCAGACCTTTGTCACTCTCCTTTCTTTCTTCTGACATGCTATAAGCAAACCACAAAGCCTAAGTTCTTGCACTAACACAGAGCTGGCAGCACCAGCTCTCAACTCCAGTCAATAGGCGGGCGGGCTGCTCTAAAGTCCCTGCACCAACCAATTTGAGATGCATGAGCTCCTGGCAGCAAAATAATTATTTCCTCAGAGGTTCTTATTGTCTCCAGCACGCCATGAATTCTGTTCAAGTTCAATGTCAATTTATCACTCTACATTACTAGCAGCAGCTGACACCATGGGCACAATTGTTAAAGAAAAGGGAAATTATTTCTGCCCTCGTACATTTAGATTCCCTTCCCCCCAATAAGTGCAGCAAAGGGAAAAAGCTTTGAGCAATCTGAAATCGCAGAATGACTCTTTCTATAAAAGCATTGCACTTGTCCAGCAAACCTCTCAATCTACCACCACTGAATAATATCAGGTACCAATGAGACCTGAAAGGGAATAGAGAGAGGAAATATGACCTGCAGAAAGGTAGTATTTGTAGAGTACAATGTAGTTTTTTTTCCCCTCTAACACGCAGCACATTCTTTGGGCTCGGTACAGCGGGGTGCTGAGTGTGCCGGCCCCTCTCTAGCAAAGCATGGCACTGTGTGCTACTTACTAATCACAGCCTGGCACAAAATAAAGTGCTCTGCTGAGGAAAGACCCAAGTGGAGCACCCCAAAGGATGGAGCCCACCTACCGTCATGTCATGACCATGATATTCTGCATGATACATGATTTTGCTGGGAAATGTATATATATATATTTTTTTTTTTTTTTAATTAAGTGGAATAGTAATTGACTTAAAACTAATGAGATCCTCCAAAAAACACAAAGGGCTTCTTACACAGGGTATGTCAACCTGTGCCAGTACAGAAGTATTTTACCTCTACGTACCCTCAGTATTCAACTCCAAAAAGCAGCTCAAAAAGCCNTTTTTTTAAATTAAGTGGAATAGTAATTGACTTAAAACTAATGAGATCCTCCAAAAAACACAAAGGGCTTCTTACACAGGGTATGTCAACCTGTGCCAGTACAGAAGTATTTTACCTCTACGTACCCTCAGTATTCAACTCCAAAAAGCAGCTCAAAAAGCCACCACTTCAACAGAAAATTACAACACTGTGAGAGATGGGACTCCTTCCAAATAGTAATCCTGGAAGTCAGTATTACTATAATTTTTTCCAAAGGAATCAAGCAACTATTCAGCAAAAAGATGAAATGAGTATCAAACCAGTGCTTTTTCATAGAGTCCAAAAATTCTGTACCTGCCCTTGAAGTCTTGCAACCTGTTTCACCATATGGAAACCTTCCAAAAGGGTGTAAGCACGTCCTGGCAATACAGGAGATGGAGGGGAGTTAAGAGTGACAAGACTGAATTTAAATCATCATTAAAAGGGAAAACAGCAACACCTATTTAATTCAGTGTGCTGAAACCTGCAGTGTGAATGGCACAATCCCACTGCCAAGCAGCTCCATCTCTGCTCTTGTCCCTGGTGCCCACTGGCAGGACGAGGCAACGGACACCTACTGAAACATCTTAAGACAACTTTACTGCAAGAGAGGTCAAACACTGGAATAGGTTGCCCAGAGAGGTTTTGGAGACCTGACAGTATAACAGGCTTATGTGCCTACTGACAGTATTATTAAAATTTGATCAAAGGATAAAAAGTTCTCATTATCTTTTGATACCAGATAATGTCACTAGCGACACAGAAATTCTCTTCTGTTAGGAAATTAATCTCCATTGTTTTAGAAACTTCAAAGATGCTTCATTGTCTAAGCTAACTTTCCATGTCTTGAAGGCATCTTTTTCTTCTTTTTTTATGTTCACTCGGGCCAGATTCTTAAGCAGCAGCTTTGCCTGTATGCAGGAAGGTTTGATAGCCTAATAGATGTCCATCCTGACTCTGTATTTAGCATTACAAGCTAAAACACTAAATCCATAAGTACTTGAATGCCTGTCTCTTCGAATCCTGCATGACTCAACCTTCAAGGCAGTCTATGACAGTCCAAACTGTCAAAGCTCTCCTCTGCCATCCTGAAATTCCCTCCATTGCTGCATGTTTTCTAGTTTCTGACCCTGGGACTGGGTTGAAAAGGCAGCAGCCATCACAAAGCTGTAGAACAGCACCCAACATGGTCCTGAGCAAAGCCTTCTGCTTACTGACAGGGCAAAGAATTTGCAGCACACGTCTGTATTACCAGAAGCTCTGCTGCAGTAGGAAGGTGAAGCAAACTCAACTTTTACAGGTCACTTATTCTGGCAACTGAGATATCCTTCACATGTAACCCTAACATGAGAAGTTTCCTTCCCACATGAGTGTTTGCAATTAAGCATTTAGATTTCTAATAACAGATTGCAAACCCAAAATGTCCCCACTGACCCTCCTGCTGTGCTACTAAGGTTCACTGGCACAGTGGGAACTTTCTGATCTGCCATTTGGGCTAATGGAGCAATTGAAATTGTTGTCATTCTCTTGGTAGACCTTCGCTGGAAAGAGAAAATGTCTCTGTCATGGTATTTCAAGTTACTTGGAAGCTCAGCAGCGATGAGATCCAGAAAAATCATGTCCTCTTCCAGACCTGGACAACAGTACTGCCATGCCAATGTATCCCTCTGCCCACAAAGAGAAAATGTAACTCCTTTTGCACTCTTACCTTTGTCCTGTGTCAGTCTCCATCTCCTCCTACCTGTTGTTGGATCTCTGTCCTTTCCCAAACCCACCCATATATTCTGATTTCTTGTTTTCATATCATCTCCCTCAAAAATTATCATCCCTGAGCAGCATAGTCTGTCTCAGTCTTGCCCTCATCCTACAAAAAAACCAGTTTCTTCCATTCTTCTACATCACATTCTCTCTACATGTGAGAGAGGGTAGGGAAATATTCCCCCAAGGCAGCAACGAGCATCATGTCAAGGGGGACAAGTGCCAGGCCCCCATCACAGGCAGAGGCATCAGCCCCAACCAACACACCTTCACAGTCACTCTAATGTACCTTCAGCCTCTCTCTATCACATAGCCCCAGCTTGGTGGAAGATCTGCTTGCTAAATAAACACCCTTATCTTCCCATTTTTTCCTTTTCATGCTCTGAGCTAGTTAGAGCAAAGAGAGCTCAAATTGAAGGAGTGGAGCAGAGTTCAAATGGCATGGGCATCCACTGGAAGAGTGTGTTGTGGAGCTAATGGATAGCTTTAAGGTCTGATATTTTTAGGTATGCTTGGTGGCAACATAGAGACTTACCTGCATTTTTAAAAGTAAATTGATAATCCCTTAGTATGAGGTGAGTGCTATGTACTCATCAAAACCAGATATGTAGGATTTTGCATTGTTATAGAAAAGTAAATTCATCCTTTTCTTGTTTTTCTTCTCAGTAGTTACACAATGAGCCATTAGTACTACAGCTTATTAAAAACAAGCAGTAAAATGAAATACAGGCAAAACTAAAATTCATACATGCTGCTGTAGTACTCATTCTGGAAGTAGTAATGCCATTTCTCAGGTTACATGAAGAAGCTGGGAAATGTCCCATTTCCCACCAAATCAAGGCTTTTTCTGTATCAGTTTAGTTTAGTCATAGCCAGGCCTGAAATTTGCAAGGACATAACCGCATAACTAAGCAAATTTATGTCACAGATAAGTTAATTTGCAGTTGCATGTTATGGAAGAATTTTATCTCGAAGATGAAAATAAAATTACTACTACATCAGCATTCTGAGCAGCAAGACCTTATGAAACAAAAGCAAAGACAAGCCAGGTATTTAGACTGAAAACTAGCTGCTTTCTGAAGAATAAAAATTGTACTTCTACTAATTAAAAAAAAAAAAAATTGATTACTTAAAAAAGTTTATTTGAAGACTTGAGGCTTGAGCTAAGGGCTGTTCTTACTGTTTGTAAAGCCAGGGCAATGCAAAGGGACAAAGATGACTCCACTGCAGAAAAAAGAAGCTAAATTGGATCTCCATTCAATACTGACTTTTGTCTCTATTATGTTATATATACATACACTGTATTTCTCCACCTTCTGTCATCTAAATAAGACTAAAGAATAAAAAATAATATATACAATAAATTCCCAAATCTGCAAGATGGAAGATGTATAAACCTGTAACCCTGCAAAATCTATTGCTTCTCTTTCTCACCATAGTCTTTGACAGAAAGTTGATGTGCATTTGAAACATGCATCGATGAAACATTTTGGTACTAAAAGGAAAAGTCAAACCAAAGGAAACACTATGGGAACACACAATATATCATTTTCACCTCCAGGTTAAAAATAGCACCAGAGATTCACAGGCAAATTGTATCAATGTAAATCTGCTTTGCATTGTGGCTCATGCAACACTTCAGTGTTTATTGGGGGGGTGGGAGGGTTGTTCAATTATTTCTATCAGATACTCCCTAAAACACAGTTTAAGACAGTTCTGAGATTAAATAAACTGAAGTCTTTTCATATGCTATTGACAGGTGGCGTTTTGGTTTGGTTTTGTTTTTAATGTGTAGGAAAACCCTCCAGCCAGCAAGGCATCCATGCAGCTGGAAAGGCAAGCATTCTTTAAACTGGATTATGTGACAGTTGGTTACACCTATTTCTAACACTTGCCTCTGAGATAAAATGCAAATACAAAATCTCCTGATTACTTATGATCATTAAAGAAACCATAAAATGTTGGGCTTCAGTAGTCTATTGGCTTGGAGTCCTGGACAAAATCCAGTATCAATAAGCATTTTGAGATGCATCCTCTTACCCTTAAGCTGCATTCAGCAATATTAACTTGTTTTCATTTTCCTTCCTACATTTACAGAGAAAATCATGTAAATGCTGTGTGTCTGAGCACTCTCGAGAGAATTTCAGTGAAGTTCTACACTTGTATGGAGAGACCCTCCTTCAGAAACCTTTCCATCAAATCCACAAATCACAACCAATAAAATCTTGAGTAACTCCACTTCATATCAATGATTGAAAGTATAATCAGTCTTTAACATGACAGAGGAGCACAGGCTGGGAGACAGCTGTAGCTGCTGCTGGGGGCCTCTGAATGCTCCCAGTTGGACAGCAATTATATTTATCAGACAGATAAATGAAAAAATTATTTATTTTTCTCACCTGCGGTGACAGAAGCTACATCCTTCTAAACATATAGTTTAGAATACCTCTGTGTGAATTTCAAATGCACTGAAGTTATGGGAAATCTCCAAGAGAGACTGATTGTCCATTGGTTTTTATTTAGAAATTGTATTATTCTTCTTAAAACAGTTTGGTTTTGGTAAAGCAAAGAGACATATGTAGAAGTATGAGAGTAATAAGACATGAAATACTCAAAAATTGAAAGGAGAGAAGCATAAAGGCAAGCATGAAGATAAACAAGGTCATTAAGAAGCAGGATAGAAAGGACTAGAGAACCTAGGGAGAGCCAGAAAGTCAGGCACAGAGGTAGAAAAAGAACACAGAGAAAGCAGGTCAAGGCCAGGAGTTCACAAGACAACCAAAAGGTACATTTGAAAGGGAAATGGAGATGGAACATGATGGCCCACATAAACTTCACCCTAATGCTGGGCAGGGAGGAACCCCAGGAAAGATTCTCCTCACTGCCCAGTAGACAATCTTCTCTCTAAGCAGTTGGGGTTTTCTCTCACAAAGCAAGAGCCTAGGTGACTGACCCCCTCTTATTTATTAGCACCCTAACAAAGGGGCACCCAGCACCTGCAACTCATCTTGGATGAACCCTGGACACAGAATCACTTCTTCCTGTGCTGCAATCATCACTGAAAGAGGAAATTGCACTGTACCTGATCCACACCCCACTGAAATTAAGGAAAAAACTGCTGCTTCAAATTACAATTAATAGAATTTGAAAAGCATAAGAAACACAAGATACTGACTCAGACTCTGCCCTGGGCTACAATCCAGGAGAGGAGATCTGTGCCCCTTCCCAGCTGCCTGCCCCACAGCACTGGTTGTGCTGCCTGTGCAAGTCTCTTCTGGTGCTCCTGAAGCTGAGAGCATTTTGAACTCTTACCTTGAACAAAAAAAAAAGACATAAATACTTTGAATTCATCTTGCTTTAAAAGAGAACTGCAGGGCATTTTATAATTAGCTTCTAACCCAGGGAGCTAATGCTGTTGTATATCTAGACAGATATTTTTATGAAATGGCTAACTATTTGGAGAAGGTATCAACTAGAATAAATCACTGCTTCCCATTGGTGCAGGCTGATTTTCCTGATGCCCCAGGAGTTACAGCAGCCTGAAGACCTGCATTAGCTACAGACCAAGCTACCTTAATGTCCAGCAGCTTTAATGCTACACTGTAGCATCTCTTCAGACACAGCAAAGCATGGCTCTGGAGAACTCACTGGACAAACACATAGTGCAATGATACTGGATAGGCTGAGAAACATCCAACTGATAAAGGTTTCTAGCAATACTGACAAGTACTGCAACAAGGCAAATTCTTCCTGCACACGTGGTCCTTGCTTACAAAGCTCAAAGTCTATGTTCTCTGGTACAAAACACAAAATCAAACATATAAAGAAACAGCGAGGAGAAGACAATTATTCTTTCAGATCACAAGTTTTGATGTGGTCATCTACTGCATTTTAATAGCACCAAAGAGAACAAATCACTTCTACTACAAAAAGAATCCACAAAGATATACTTTTGGGTGTATAATATTTCTCAGAGGTATTATTTGTCTTTTCTTCCTCTGTCAGCATGCATATCACTTAATCAGCCTCCCTCCTATTTCCTTTCTCACTGGAAGGGAACACTTCCTGCCTTGCCCTAGAAAGTATGAAACCTTTGGAACAGAAAAGCTCATTTTTCCACTTCATCAGATGCTACTCCTGTTCAAACTCATCTCAAGAAATACTGCCTGTGTTAGTGGTCTGCACACTCTCTTATTTTCCCATGCCAAGAAGGCAGCTAATAATGCCAGTGACAGAATTTCTTCCTGCTTCTGTCCAGTTCACGTGAAAGTCAGCTGTAAACTACCACTATGGTTGTTGTGTAAAATCACGTAGAAAGCAGGAAAAAAAGGGGGTAATGCCAACTTCAGTAAAAAGAATCTCTGTTCTCCTATGTAGCCCTTCGAGATTTAAAAAGAAAAAAAAAAAAAAAGGAAGAAGAAAAAAGCAACTGTAGCAACGTTATTTTAAATTGCAAGCACAGATCAGATTCAGAATCCAATATAGACCATAGCCCATCTGTGTCTAACATCAGAGGCTCTGGCCACTCAGTTATTTTACTGCTTTCACTAGGGATGCTGCCCACAGCCCTTCCACAGGTGCCCACCCACTGGTTTGCCCTATCAATACCAGAGCAGACCTGCTCACATCCCAGCATCAACCTCTGGCTCCCACTAAGGGTACCAGCACTGACAGCTCTCCCAAACAGCACTGGAGGTGGCATTTTGATTGCAGGAATTGGGCCTCACACACCAGCTCTGAAGCTTGGCAGACCATGACTCCCAAACTTTGACCCACACATTGATCCACAATAGTCAAAGCCAAATGACAGAAAGAGCAGAGGGGGAGTTCAAAGCCACATCTGGTTGCCACTTGGAGAATCAGCCTGGAGAAGGTACTGTAAAACACAAGCACATAGAGTGCAGATGGAAGCAGCAGCCAGTTTCATCTTGTAAAACCTCCTCTCGGGAATGCTGATGCCCAAAATGATACAATGGATTATTTGGGCTTGCTTTGTGACCTTTACAGTACCCAAAATTTGTATACAGGAACAGAGAGGCATGTTTAGTCATGCATTCAGTACATCCAGGTGTCTATAGTTCACTGGTTACTCCCTTCAGAGAAATGTGTTTATAATAAATGGCAACTTCCTTTTCAGTAAGATTTACACCATATGATCTGCATTCAGTGGACACAAGCCAACAAGTGGGTTGAGTTACAGTCCCACTTCTTGGGGGAGGAGTAGGGCGGGAAATCACAACTTTTTACTTGAAACACTTTGACAACGTAGAAAATAGTCTGATCTGTTATGCCTCTTTCCTCAAAACATGCAACAAGGACCCTGGATTAGAGAAGTTCCAAGGAAAGGTTTCAAAGCTGTCGGTAGCAGCCTGTCTCTCTGGAGACTAAATAGCACTCAATTTTGTTAAAGATAGAAACTGCTGCTTTAAATATTCTGGTGGGTAACAACTACATTTTACAGGACCACTGTGGAAATTTTTAAATGAGGCTTTAAGCTTCCTCATTAAATTTCATGGTTGGTTTTTTTAGCATTGTTGTTTCTGTGGCTGCTTGAATTTTGGTTTTATTTTAAGACAAAGATTAAAGAAAATCCCATTTGTAAACCTGGAAAGCTCCTATTGGGACATCATAAGAGTTCACAGAACTCAAGATTTCTCAAGATCTAAAAGGAGCATCATTATCAACCCACGGATCAGGTTTTGCACTTCTTTCTTTAGCTATCAACATTTGAAGTCACCGCAGTGTCAGAGGAGACCCCACTTCCTCTCTACTGACTGTCAGAATTAATTTGATTAACTTATCGACTGTATGTTTTATATTCTTTAGCTTGTGCATAATCTTTTTTTCTTGTAGGGACATTAAACTATTAGAAAAATCTTTTGCTAAATGTATTTGGCAAGATAACAAACCCTTATTAGAATTAGCTACGTTATTGCAGCTAAAGACAAGGGAGATCTTTCCTTTCCCAAATTTATAGTTTTATAATTGAGTATGTCAATTAAGATCTAACCAAGATTTAGCAGGCAGTAGCTGAGGGTAATTACTGCAAAGTCATTGAGGTAAAGATATGTGCCTTATTTTTCTAGTAGCTGAATTAATTTTATCTAGCTATTTTGTACAGCGCCCATTTTTTTTTATGCAAGTTGCTGCTTATTTGCAAGATACTAGACTTTCCATTAGCAGGCCAGATGATGGTACTTTCACATTATGGAAAAATTTATTTTTATTGTTAAAATCCCTCCCTTTTATTTATCTATGGGAAATCTGAATGCATTTTACTAGGTGTACCCTTAAGTCTAGCATACTGTCAGACACAAGCTCTATAGTAGGACTTGTCATTGTTATTTGGGGTTTTTTAGATATGTGACTCTCGGCCAAATTAGAGCAAGTTTTCATGAAAAAAGGTAGATGGTGTCACTCAGCCTCCACACCAACTCAGTGTTAAGGTCTCACTGAAAGCTCTAAAGGGCTCTGTTGATGGGAGACCCTCATTAAAGCTACAAGAATTAAGGGACACAAGTCTAGTACTTGCTGCTGCTTCTCTATAACACAGACCTAAACTTACCTAACACTCACCTAAACTTACCCAAAATTGATAAAAATGAAATCTGAAGGAACACATTGCCTATTAACAACAAGATTAGGTCTGACAGCTTTCCACAGCAATTCACTCATCAGTACTGGAAAGATCCTCATCTGTCTCCAAGTATGAGGCAAAACATGGGTTTATTTTTGCTGTTCAGAGCAGTAAGATTGGATTAGCTGTACAACATCCCAGTATTATCACACAGCAAGGCAGCATGAAATATAGCAGAAGTACAGGGGCTGAAAGGAGGAGATCGATGGGTATTTAAAACACCATTTTGTTGATTTACCTAAGGCATGAAGCACTGTCATTTAAAAATCTCTCATGGAGATGTCTCTTTTCCAAATAAATGTCTGTACTGAGGAGATTATTTACTAAAAGGCTTTTAAATGCTGCCATTAAAAGCAACACATTAAAATCAATTAAAAGATTTTATAAAAACACCAATCTTCTTTCTCATTTCCTATGCTCTTGCCAGCATCCTTCCACTTTCATACTCCTGCTAAAGCAAACAGGGTGTTTTTCCCCAATTCAAATAGCACAGAAGGAATCCCATTCGAGCTATTACAACAAAACCTTGTTCTAGGCACCATTCAGTCATTCCTAGAAATTTGTGTATGTGTCTGTGTGTGTATACTTTCACCTAACTTTAGGGCTCTCCTGCATAACATAGGTTTACCTTGTGCATGTGTTGGCGAGAAAGTAGATTGAATCTCATCAAGTAGAATTTGTCAAGGACTTTTGATTCCCCCAAAAATACAAGAGCAACCTATTAATATTCATTTGGAAGTAAAATGCATCCCATCGACCTTAAGCCATAGAAAACATGACTTCTCAGGTTACTTCTCACTCTTCCATGAAGAAGAGGGAAAGGCATATGCATTTATTAAAAATGTACCTGAACTTGGAGCTTAGAGTACATAAATTTAAAACAAAAAAATCACGCTGGCAATTTGTCAATGAAAGTTATTCAGCTTTCAGCACTTTCCAGCTTACAGGAATAACTCACACTCCTGATTGTGACAAGTCTCCTTCAGGTAGCTGAGCTTGCTTAGGTGAAAAACACAACATTTACACCAAGAAGAAAGGATGGTCAGCTGATGTCTGCACCATGGCTGGCATCTTGAGATAGCCCAAAAGAATGGAGTTTCCTTTACACTTTTTCCTTCTCCACCTTTTTTTTTGTTTTGGCTAACCTTTGGGGAATTGAAGTGTTCCTCCTCTCTGCCAGCCTGAAGATGTATACTCTTAGCAGCAGTTCTATATCTACAACAAAAATACATCTACAAAGAAAACTTCTCAAGGCTCCTCTATCCATCAGCACCATGAGGCTGAAGGTCAAAAGCATCATGGATTCAGGCCCTACAGCAGTGAAGAAAAAAAAAAGAAAAAAAAACAAAAAGGGAAGGAAAAAGAAAAGGTGCAAGCTCTGCGTTATTTTTCTGCTTAGTACATGAAAAAGAAGCAGCCAAAGAAGACTTGAAGGGGTAAAATTTAAAATTCCTTTTAAATCACATACTAATTTAAAAGTTCCACTCGTAAATCTCAGAAAATCAGGTGCTGAGAGTTTGTGTGGTAATTTGAAAGACATGCCATTCTCCATTTACAGCCAAGCAGTTGGATTACCTGCTTTGGAAGAAAAAATCCACTCATTCACAACCCTGGAGCACAACTGGGGCTTCAGTAAGAAATAATAATTAGAGTGGGGAGAGTGAGACCTCAAGACAGTGCTACTCTGCTAATTCAGTTGAATATCACCCATTTGTTCTGGACGCAATATTTGCTCTCAGGCTGGTAGGCAAAGAAATATGTACCTCACACTCAGTTCATTTATGGTTTGGTTACTAGGACATTGTCATTGTTTCACATTTGCGTTCAGGGAAAAAAAAACAAACACACTACTTTTTGTCTGGTGGGCTGTTTTGGGGGTGTTTTTTAATCTTTCAAAGCAGCTACAAAACGCTATTTCACTTCCTCGTGCAGCAGGTCTCTGCTACGTTTCCGCTTACAAATCTATGGAAAAGTCCTCAAGGGCCGCCGAGTTCATGCAGTGTTTTGTGACGATACATTACTTTAACACAAGAGGTTTAAAACCTCAGAGCGAGCCCTAAGAGGCAACGCCCCAGCAGCTCAGATGAAGCGGCAGAGGGCTGGGGCGGCGGCAGCCTGCGGCAGAGGCCGGGACACACTCGCACAAAGGCACCGTCATTCTTTCAGGCTCGGGTTTTATCAATGAAGCCAGCGGATTCCAGGCGCTGTTCCCCGCGTTGCCTAGCGGAGGGACACTCATTGAGGCTTTCATCCCGGTTTAGGTGCCACAAAGGAGGGGAGCGGGCGGCTGCGGCGCTCAGAGGGCCCACAGCACATCAAAGGCGCGGGGCCTGCGGGGCCGGGCCAGCCCTGCTCTGCTCCCGCCACGGGAACCCCCGCTGGGGCGGCCGGCCCGGGCTGCCATGGCACCCTCATCCCTCATCCCTCATCCCAGCCCTGCTCGGAGGGCAAGGGCACGGGGGGCTCTGTGCGGGAACAACCAGGGCCCACCGCTCAGGGGCTTGCACCTGCCCGTGCACAGGGAGGATGTCTGTGACAAATTATGCTTCTGTGCCAAAGGAAACAGAAAATAGCACACTATAGCGTCATTTAGACCTGATGCTTCTTATACAAATCCTTCTTCCCTCTTTAATAACTCTAAAATTTCAGTTTTGACAAAGAGCTAAAAAAAAATCGATATCAGAGCTACAAAAGATGTCTTATATCATCTGTACCTCTCTCTTCCTCCCATCAGCAGAGAATGATTGCCTCCACGTGGGTTTGGGAGGGCTTTCTGTGATTTAGTTTGGGTGAAATTTCTTCTTCTGAAAGATTAGTCCACATACAAATAGACATCTCTATCGAATCCTGTTTACTACTACTTACCTTTTATATCTATCCTATTAGTTCTAATTGTCTTTTTTTTTTTTTGAGATGTCCCAAATGCCTTCTGCTACAGCACCGAAAGAAGTAAGACTTTCAGATTTTGTCCCTTAAAAGTAAAAACAAGTAGCAATAAGGTTAGTTAATACATGTTCTTTCACATCCTTCAATGTCCCTACCCAAAAATAAATTTAATTTCTTTTCTAAGAGAATGCTGCAAGAAAACACAGAGCTAGGACTTTGCAGACAAAAATGATATAAAAAAACTTCTAGGGAAGGGAGCAAAGAGAAAATTTAATTAAAAACTAGGTAGCTTTGGGGGTCCAAATCAATCTTTGACATAACTGGAGGGTACAAATCTCTTTCAATGCGTTTTGGGGCTAATTTTTATTCTAAATCAGCCAGCAAAATTCAACTCAAAATATGTAGAAGTAATATTTTATTTAGGAAGTTAATAAATCTTGTGTTAAGCTTATTGCTATAGCCTATGATGAACAGGCAAGTTTTGTGTTGAAGCTGATTTTTGTGAGTATGCCATGCCACCCTACAAAGAAACCAAAACACTTGAGAATTATATTGATTTTTTACCTTCTTCAGACACCACAGAAGGTGCAAGTGTTGATTTTTCCAAGCTCTGTAGGGCCAAACACTACAAGTTTCACTACAAAACACACGTTTTTCTAACATGCTCCACATGGATCTTTATTTTCTACATGCTGAATACAATCTTTTTCAAATATTTAAAACTGAAATTTCAGGTTCATTAACTGCAGTTAACATTAGTTTGTCAACTGTTGTTTCTTCATTCAAATAACAGTCTGCTAAAAATTTCTGTACACTGAAATCTGAATCCCAATCTGGGCTTATGAATACAAATATTAGTCTATCATATCACAGCCAGACCCCTGCATTTGTAGGTAGCTCTTTGCCTCTGACAAGGGAGAAAATTGTGTTCTATCTCTTAAGCAGTAAAGATAACAATGCCTCAGAGACATGGAGCTGAGACATGGAACAGAGGTTTCCACAGGTTAAGGAGGATGTGGATGTGTTGCAAAGTAGGCAAAAAAAAAAAAATGCTCCTGCAGACACACCTGGATCTGAGGCTGGACAAAAGCCTTCTGCCTAGATTTATTATTACTGTTACCAGGTCAACTTTAAAATGTAAAAGCTCTAGAAGTACTACATTTATAGTATACTTAACTCTTAATTCTACCTCTGTTAAGTGAGTACAATCTATTTCAAACTATGGAGACCATTCTTATTGTGGCAAGTGATTCCAATAGAAAGAAAACTGAAGAAAGGCAGTGTAGCCGTAAGCAGAATGGCTTTTGCTGGCTTGGGGGTTGAAACATGTGCATTTATGTGGTCAGTTAAAGCAATGAATTATTTCAGATGAAATCCTAGAATACCTACCCAGCTGAGCTCACTATTAATTTTAAAAGTCATAACACTCAAGGGATAATTGTATATAATCAGGCCATGCAAGCAAACAAGGAGGCAGCTTATTTACAGAGACTATTCTGTTGGCAAGAAAGAAGGCATTACCAAAATTAAACTAATAGAGAACTTGATGCCAATATTATACATAATTCAACAGCTTCCCAATTACATTGCCCTTTTACGCTTTTTTTGAGCTTGCAGCAAGAGATGGAAGAAACTCTTCTATATCTATGTCATGGCCTTTCTAGCCTCTTTCTCTCCTTGCCAGCCTGTATTTACAATACAAATCATAAGCATCTATAAATATTTTCCCTGTTTTTTCATTAAACAGTCCAAGTCTCCTGATGTAGGGCTAGTGTCTGCATCCAAGGGGGAAAACCAGAAGCAGCCCTGGGAAATACCTAGCTCAAGAGGCAGGGACTGCTTGTCAGAACATGGGCTCAAACTAAAGAAGCTTTTTTTCTATGTTCATATCACCGCTTTGTAATTATCCCACTACAGCATTAATCTTTCCAGCTACAAATAGCTGATTGCACATATATCCTTGTTATGTTAAAACTGCTCTTCCACTAGAGGAGGTGCTGTGATTCACCTGATTTCTTCTGCAGCTGAAAGATCCATAGCCCTGAGCAGACAAAGACAAAACAGGAATGCAAAGCCCTGCACGTGATGACAAGTGAGGCTGCTGTCACAAAGACATCATTTGCAATCCAATGGTTGTCACATCAAACAATCTCAATTGCACAAATCAACTCCTAATATGTTTTTATTTATTTTTATTTAGATATGCTGCTTTTATGAAACATTCCAAACAGACTAAAGCCATGGGAAAACAGACCCAGGTCACTTCTGTTTTTCAGAGCCCCTTCAAGGCTGCCCGTTTAAGTAGGGCCAAGTAACTCCATGAGAGCCCAGAGATATCACGGGAGAGGATCCAGGCTACTGACTCCTCCCAGCAGGCACCAAAGACCACTGTGCTATTTCAGTCTCAGAATCCTGAACTACTTTTCCCAAGAGACCTGAGCATCTGACCCTTGCCTAAGAATATCTTCCTCTGTGAGAAGGGTAAGGAGAAGAGGGAGCCAAGCTCGAGAGAAGAAAGAAGGGGAAGCTGCTGGTGAGGAGGTGATGGCAACAGAAGCCAGAGAGAGAGCAGAGGAAAAGGGCACAACTAACAAGTGCTTCACAAAAATCAAAGAATTAAAAGGACAAAGATAAAATAAAACTGTTTCTCAGGGCAGATGGAGCTGGCACAATGCTGCAGGGCTCTGTGCAAAACCACCCTATGGGAGCAGAGCAAGGCCATGAACCACAGTGACTCCTGCCAGATGTCTGGTGGCCCTAAAGTGGCGAGAACCCAGGAGTTCTAGAAGTGAGAACTCAGGGGAGTATCAAACGAGCAAGTTTCTTCTTTCATTGCCAGCAGAGATAAAGAAACTGTTATATACCCTTCTGCTGGGCTTCAAGATACTGTAACTGGAGAGCAGGCTCAGCTTTCTACTCCCAGCCTCCATCAGCATCCCTGTACAGTCCCACTGGGACCTTGAGGAACGTCACCCAAGAAAAGCCCTGAGAGACTGGCCCACCATTTCCACAGAGGGGAGTCCTGGCACTGCAATGGATGCAGAAGGAGGAAAAGAAATTTTCAGGACTTCTGTAAGAATACACAGTGATAGCTGAATGTGATGCACTGCACGACACCAGAGCCTTTGTAATCACACTGACATATTCAAGACAAGCACTGCGCACATATGCGGTGCTGCCTGAAGCAAAAATACCCACTGTAGTGTTACATTGCATTAAAGGGGAAAAAAACCCATGCAAACACATTGGATTGGAAAAAAAAAAAAGTAAAAAAAATACCGGCTCCAAGAAAGTTTCATGGGAAAAATAGAGCAGGAGGGTACCATTTGATAGTTCTGGCAGCAGCATGGGTGTGGTTCAAATCTTTGTTTTTCTGGATCATCATAATAATCCTGGATGCAGAGCCACTACAAGTACAGCAGGAACTGAAACCTGCTCTGTTTCACATCCCTGCAAACCCTCTTCCAGATGCCAACAGGTGGCTCTGACTGTCAAAGGCAAGGCAAGGCCAGAGGATGTTATGTCACCAGAATAGTACCTCCAGGGCTCTTAGTCAGGTGAACAGGTACTACCTCAAAAACACCACCTGCCTCGGAGCCTTTCACTGATCAGGAAGAATGCAGACTTGAGAAAGGGTTTTCCACAGGCACCGCGAAAAGGAAGGAAGGGAGTGAACTGCTATTTAACTGGTTCTTGTTCTTCCACACAGGAAAGCTGATCCTGGAGGATACAAACTGAATAAACAAGACCTTAGCCTGCAGGCCTTGAGCAGCAATCCTACACACTTCCAGTTTAGAACTCTTTGATAAGGGAAAGAGGTAATGGCTGCAGAACCATACACTGGGGGTTGGGTCCGTTTTGATTACTTCTCCTGTAGCTGGTCCAGTTTGACCAGTTCCAAAAGATCACAGTTATGTGTTATACACAAGATGAAATAGGACTATTTCTTCAGCCATGACTTAATTATCAACAGTAATACCCAATACTCCTCTAATACTGAAATTACAAAAATAAAGCAAGCCAGTATCACATACCTATGGCACTGCAGATGGTATATTCATGTCTCTGTGACCTGTGGGACTAAATTACTCATCCAAAACCAGGATATACAGCATGCACTGAGTGTGCACACCTATTAATATTTGTGATAATCAAAGTTACCTAATCTATTTTAGCATGTTTGAGCCTGATCTGACATACCAAAGGACACCAACATCTTGCCCTCTATCCCTAGCAAAAGTAATTGTAAGTTTTCTCAGACATATGTTGTGTATATGAATGCACTCGTATCAAGGTGACAGTCATTAAAAAAAAAGAGACTGTGCTGAATCATACCTCTCCTTTTGTATAAGGGAATATTGTGCATTTGATAACTTTTCCCTTTAAACTTGTTTCCCTTCATGGGGTTTGATTTTGGTGGTTTTTCCTTCCCTGAGAAGCAATATTAAAGGTAACAGAGATTTTCATGCCTTCAAGGAAGAAAAAACAACCTTCTGAAACTTCTGGACAGATTTTCCCAACCATTCTAACAATGTACTGAGGAAGCTGGGACTGCCTTTCCAATGAACGGGGCTTTAACCTACAGAAATACTTTTAAGAAGTATTTGCATTCGCTGCTGTTCAGGTTTCTGGACTAATGACAACTATTTATTTCCTATTACCTACACAGACAGGAACATATAGAGTACAGTCTTGCTGTAGGTTGACACGGCACAGTAATTCCCTGCTGTTCTTTTTTTTAATTATAAAGAAAAGCCAAAGACATACACATTAATTGCCTGGTGCAAACCTTCCAATAAAAACAAACACACACAAAACAATTCATGCACACCTCTTGAAGACTATATTTCTTACATTTCCCAGGCATGCACAATCTGCTGGTCACCTGAAAACTATACACACAGAGCTGGAAGGCACCACATTCCTGTCTATTTTGCAGCTGTTCTTCAGAAAAATTCCAGATCTCATCAAGCTCAGGAAAGTGATAGCCAGTCTAAAAGCATATACCAAGTTATTCTGGCTTTTTTTTTTTTTTTATGAGTAGGAAGAAAAAAACCTCTCCATCCCATCTTTTGGGGTAAAATCCAGTAAAGCTGCCTAAGGAACAGCTTTAACTAGTCTTTCAGGCAATTTACAGGGATCTGTAGTCAACACCAGCCCTTAAAAGAGGCGATTAATTGTCATAGCAACCAGGGCATCACACCACACGCACTCGGGCCGGGATACAGGGACAGCAGTGTGCCTCTTACCCACACACGCATCTCAAAAGGGTAACGGGCTCCTCGAGGGGCTTCCTTGTTTGGGCACAGTTAATCCTCTATAATAGACCCTCTTAACCAGGCATGGGGGACTCTCCCCTTACTCCCCCTTCCTTTACAGGAAAGCCTGAAACCATGGTGCTGCTGTGGCTGCAGAGGGAGGCTACATGTAGGGACAGAAGGAGGAGAGAAAAAAAGTCAGACAGGAAAAGAAAACAAAACTGGGGATTATCATGTATTTTGGGATCCAGGCAGGAATTCATCTTAAGAACTCATGTACCACTTTTTCCTGCATTGATGATTTATTTTCTTCACCCATACTGTAGGTCTTTCATACAAAACAGACTTCCCACCTCTTTCAGTGCATCACCATGACTGAGTTTATAAAAACAGCTAGTGTGGTTATGCCATAGCACACGTGCAAGTTTGTTCATTGGCAATCTCTGCCTATCTGAAATCAGAGCAGAGCCATAGTTATTAGGAAACACTGAAACAGCAAAGAAACAGGTCCTTCTCTCCATGATAATTTATTTCTATGCCTCAGTAGCATAATTGGATACAGAAAGGCAAAATGAGATAGAAGTTTTTGTTGTGTTGCATTTCTGCACTCCCAACAACTGGGATTCAAACACTGACAGAATTTACCTGAAAACTTCTTCCCTTGCTTCCTACTCACTCTTGTTGGTATTGAAGCATAAAACCCTGTAGCAAGGTTGCTGGGATTTGGTGTGGTTTTGGTTTGTTGTTTTTCTGGGGTTGGGATGGGGGACATGTTATTGTGTTTTCTTTAAAAATCAACAAAGCCTGTATTCTTACTAATAGATACCTTCCCAGTCTGAACATAATCACTGAATTTTTCTCCTTATCTATGTTTGCCTGTGCTTTTGGTGCTCTAAACACAACAGCTTTGCCTGCTGCAGGAGAGAAGACCTTGTTATGAAGTGATACACTGGAACTATGCAGCACCTCTCCACTACAGTATTGCACGTGAAAATATAACAGCTAGGAGGATACAGAATCTGTTTGGAAAGCAGGACTAATGGAGAAATGCTTCCAGAAAACTATGTCAGTGCAATCTTGTGATCATTCCTGAGGCGATCAAATTGGTGGATGTTTTGCGCTTAAGAAATTATTTGGGTAACTGAAGCTATAGGATTGCAGATAAGAGGACTCCCCCAAAGGCACATCTTTTGGGAAAGCTGGTGCTTTCCCAAAAGTGCATGGCTGCTGTCTCCAGGGAATGGCAATAAGCCTCCAAGATCACATCAGACAAATAAAAACAGGTATTCACGATGTACCATGGGAGAATGCTGTAATACATTGCATGCCATCATAAAAAGCAAGACAAACCAGTTCAGTGGCCACCAAATTTGCTCACCACTGATTTAGTTATTTTTCTAATCAGCCACAGCAACAAAATTACTGCACACCTTGGCAGAGAGGCAGAAGTGAGTCACAAAGCCCACAGGAGCACTGCTGCACACCAGATATTATTTTAGACCCACTGAAACACTCACCTCTCTTTTAGTTATTGTGAAAAAAAGACTGCATTGGGGTAAGGCCCCTCTTCCATCTTCTAACAACACATAGCATGCTTTTACTAAGGTTTTTCATAAATGCTTCTCCTCACTGAACTCAGGCCTGCCTGAAAATAAATAAATTTAACATGTAACAAAGAAGACTACTGTCAATTTAGGACTGCATCACACCCCCAACAGCAAGTACTTTCAGGTCTAACAGCATATGTTTTTCCAGCAGCTCCATTCAAACTCACACTATCCAATGTCTGGCAACCTCCTTTTTCCTCTCTGCATATATTCACACTGCTTCCCCCCTACCTGAGTGAGGAATTGGCTACAGCTAATGATTACCAGCTGTCAGTACCCAACAGGTCTCACATGTGTTCATCACCACTCCTCTCAGGAACATTGGTTTGTAACAATGGAGAAGGCAGGACAGAATGGGCAGGAGGAACTAAGGACTCTGGCAATAAGCAATTAGCTCAGACATGGTGTTACAATACAGATGAGCCAAATAAAAAGCTTGAGACCATAGAATTATATATTTTCCCTTCCTTCTTTCCCATTCCGTTTACCTCCAATCTGTGTTTTCCCTCACCTCTTCTGCCCTTGCTCCTCTCTGCTTCCTGCTCATAGCTTCCTTCCTTTCATCATCAGTCCAGGCAGTAGGCTAAACAAAAGTTAGGTAAAAGCCCAGCTACAACAGCAATCTTTTTCAGCCAGGTTAATTATCTGTGATTTTAGTGAGCTGCCTGTGGCAGAAACCAGATCTGGCTTAGCAAAAGCAGAAGGAGCAATTTGGCCAGGAGCAGGGAAGGGACAGAAGTGAGACCTCCTTTTGGCAGTTCATGAAACCGTTTTAGGAACAGACTCATTCCTCAGCCTTAGCTCATGTTTATCTTACCCAGCTCTGTGAAATGACTGAGAAGTTGAATATTCACATCAGGTAACTCATGACCCTCTCTTAACAATTACTAGGCATCCATAAAGGAGTGGTGGATTTGGGAATGGTTTCTTCCCTCCACCACTGCTTCTTTTTTTTTTTTTTAACAGTCTCCTATTAAAGCAAATAAATATGTGTGTATGCATGTGCATTATTCATATAGTGCACATATTCACATTGTAAGTATCCCAATTAACAGTGTCAAAATGCAAATCGCAGAAATTATTACAAGCTTATCTCTAGCACATCCTTAGCTCCTTCCCTTTTTTCGCAGAGTTTCACACACAGCATGATGAGCTTCAGCCAGGATCAGCTCTTCACCAAATGATCTCTCCATGCTCCCATAGACACCTCCAATGAAATGAGTGTAACTCGTCTTTGGAGTCAGGGAAAAAGATTAGCTCACTAACACACCTTCAAACTTCTGAGATGGCAACAACTTTTGTGTCTGGACAACATGGTTTGTGGCATCATCTCCAGTGTCAGGAGTTTCAGCTGCCCCAGACTCATTCTCACCCCTGCACCAGCCTCTTAGTCCGTATGTTTGTAGCCACATGAGAAACTACACTGGAGAGAAGACCCATCTGGAAATACAAACCAACAATAGAAATGTTTTCCCATTTTTTTCCCATCTGAGTCAAGCCTGTTTTTCCACACCACCATGCAAACAGCTCCACCAGCACAACAAAGGGGAAAGAAGCTGGGGACAGGGTCAAGAATAAGATGAAGAAGATAGGAGTGGAGCAAGAAGCTTTTCTGCCACCTGCCAGAGCCTCACTCTGCAGTCCCAGATTCATCTGACACCATTTGCAGTGTCAGGACACTTCAGGTGCTCTTGGGAAACCTCCTCTTGTATTCTGATAGGAGATACCTCAGGAAAGTTAGATGCCTTTGAAAAGATGTTTCTCCCTCATCTCCCAATGTCTACATGTACCACGCACATTAATCATTTTGTTTCTTGGGGAAGTTTGTCCATAAAGTTTCAGAGAAACACTATAGTAACTAGGGACCAGATGTTTCTGAGTACTATGCTGTATTTTATAGCACTGTGCCGCACTTTACAAGCATTAACTAATCAACAACTCTTTCAGGTAGTTAAGTTTAATTGTCCCCATTTTACAGGTACTGAACCAGACCCAGGGAGGTTGAGACATTTGCCCACGGCCAAAAAACCAATCTGTGTCCAATTCTGGACAGCAAATCAAGATCTACTGTATGTACCTTCTCTCCAAGTCCTTTAAAACACAGTATTATCCTTCATCTGCTGTTGCAATACAGCTTCTCCTGGAAACAAAGCAGCTAAAAGCCCACCCTTCCCTGCCTTGTGCTGCAATGGTTTGGTCAAGCTGCATTTTGTCCACCAGCTGTCCTGTAACTTTTAATCAAGCACAGTCAGGACGACACAAATAATCACACTCTGGCTTTGGTCCCAAACCCCACAACTGGATCAGGTAGACAGCATTTATGGGACAACTCTCCATTTTTATAACTCTGATGCCTACTTCCACATCATACTTCTATATGATATTTTTGGGGCGTGATTTTTTTTTTTCCCCTCAGTTTCCTTTTATGACCTGACTGGTCCTTTTGTGCATGCTGTATTTTGTTTATCAGACTTGAGCTTTTAATACCCAGTAACTGCAATGGAGCACAAGTGGCAGCTACAGCAGCAACAGTTAAGTCCAGGCCAAAAACTGGTGTGATAAGCAGTAAACTCAGTGAATACAGCAACTTTTACTGGACCACAAGAAAAAAAGGCTGTCTGGAGAAGAGTTAGTTTTACAGAGTTTCACCTTACAGACCACTGGATGAAACATTATCTCTGTGCATATGCAGCTGCTGGAGATTTCTCCACATAAGGGTTTGGTGAGCTGCTTTGGGTTGCATTTAAAGGCTGGGCTGAGACCAACCAGTGTCTGCAATTCTCTTCCCGAGAGTTACAGAACATTTCTGGTCCATCCAGAGGAAGGAAGGACATTATTCCCAAGCACACTGGTGCTGAGATGAGAACATAAATGCCGGTGTTAGGACTGCCTGAAGTGCACATGTCTATCAGTCTTGAACTGGCAGCAGGGGCAGAGGTGATCAAATAACTTTATTTCCCCATACTTGTTGTGGCCCCCACTTCTCTCACTTCCCACCACAAGCTTTCAACAGCTCCTGTCTAATGCTCAAACTCTGGAAGCAAGTGAACAAGCTCCACATCAGTTACCCATTCCAGCTGGTCTTTGCAACTGCTCCTGAGTCAAACACTGCTGCTTCTGAAAGATAAATGCACACATGGCCTCTGCCCAAAGAAAAACATGCAAATACACTACATCTGGCAGGCAACTTAGTTTACCTTACATTTGTGCCTTTGTTTCCTCTCCCGCTTTGGGTCTGCCACACAGAACCGCAGCCAAAATACATCTCAAAGATTAGGTGTGGTCTCAGAGCCCTAATCTTGCAAATACCTGAATTACTGACTAGTCCCAATGACTAGAGTATGATCATGACTCATTTGATGCTTGATGTATGGCATCTTGATCAAACAGTGCCCACATAAAAATGGAAAAAAATAATCATTAAAGGATAAAAAAGAAAGACATTTTAAATTGTCTGAGTGTATGCTTCACAATAAATGGCAGCTAAATACTCTTGAGTGTAACAGTGTTTTGGATTTTGGCAAGAACATTCATAAATGAGAAAATAAATTGATATTGATTCTGTGGGCTCATGTCTCAATACATCTATAGGTTGTAATGTAGGGATAAATCTAATAAATTAATCTAGCTAAGTAATAATAAGTTCTATTAACAGAGTAATACATACCAAATCGATATGTATGAACAATTTCAGACACCAAATTTAACAGAAATTCTTCTACAAGTTAGAATGTGCTAGAATTTATTTATTTATTTATTTACAATGAGATGTTGATTTTAGGTAACTAAAAGATCTCACATGCTTACACACAGTCACGGACAGAGTGTCCTTTTTTTCAAGTGAATTATTAAGAATTACTCTGTGTCTTAAACTCAAGTAACCTCTCTAGAGCAGGAGCAACTCTGAATCCCAGAGATTTTGCTTGGTTAATATAAACCCAATGAAACTCTTCCACTTCTGGCAACCCTTCATCCACCATTGCATGGCACAGCATTTCACCTTGACCACTCTGCTTCACACCAGACAGCAGCAGTCAGGTATCCAAAGTCTGACTGGAAGTTACCTGTGCATATCTGGTAGGTTATGCAGGAAAAGGAGGCACTTCAGTTAATCATTATGTATATTTGGGTGATGGCTCTTCCCCCACTGTATTAGGTAAAGCGTGGAAACTTTTTCTGCCTGAGGGTACTTAATCCTCATACCCAGACTGATGAAAATTATATCTACAACATTAAAGTTTTATTTACTTCAAGTATCAAATCCCATACCCATTAAAATGTTTTCCAGCTCCCTGCTCAACCTCTTCCCAGCCTACTTGCTATCTGCTGTCCTTTCTCACTTTCAGTCTACCCAGGACAATCCCTCCAGACCTCAATATACTGACAGCAGGGAGTTTAAAAAAAATAATCGAAAGTATTTCATGTCTGTAGCAGCAGCATCAGAGACAGAAAAGGAAAGGAGCAACAGGAGAGAAATTCTTAGTTTTATTACAGTACTCAGCTTCTAGTAAGAAGAGATTTTGGAAGGCAAATGGCCCAAATCAGGCTGCAGAAGCCAGTGAAAATAAAGAGCTATTTAAACTCCATAAAATACCAGGGCTTAAAATAATCACAAGGTAATTAATTTAATTTTAGTAAGTATTTTCTAGAATTTGTCTCACCATCATAGGCCAAAAAAAACCCCCACAAAGATCCATGCAGATGAATATTGCATCCTGGGAAAGCCACAGAGGCACCTGGGTAGACAAAAACTGAAATCTTGGTAAAAAACAGAAAGCATCAGACAGGGTACACTGTATGCCTTACCCCTCCTTGGAGCATTTGACCCCTACCTCGCAGTGACTCACTTCAGGCCTCCTCTTGAAGAGTCAGACATCTACCTCCTGTTGCCCATTTTTCACTGTAAAAATAGCTAGCTCTTTCTGTTAGACAGTTTCAAGGACGAGATTTTGTAAACATAGCTGTGTTGTTGTAAAAATTATCTTTTTACATTCCTTTCCCATGGACACAGATCCTTTTGATGGACATTTCTTGTAACCAATATAGTTAGAGACGGAAGTGTTAACTTTCTCCAATGATCTGTGATTTCTGAAAGTGTATATAAGAATTAAACGAAGGTGGGTTCTCCCCCTTCCGCCCTTTGCTCTAAACATGACAACTTTGACTCCGTCTTTTCTGTTCTGCGTCTCCAGCAGATAAGCCGGGATAAGCCGTAATAACAGGCAGCCCGGTAATAACTGGTGGCCTGTACGGGGATGACGTGGAGGATCATTTCGATGGTCCTTCCACTAGCAGAGTCTGAACTTTGTTCGTTCATTTTTTTTCTTTTTTTAAATGAAAAAGGGTGAGATGTTGCCCATTTTTCACTGTAAAAATAGCTAGCTCTCTCTGTTAGACAGTTTCAAGGACGAGATTTTGTAAACATAGCTGTGTTGTTGTAAAAATTATCTTTTTACATTCCTTTCCCATGGACACAGATCCTTTTGATGGACATTTCTTGTAACCAATATAGTTAGAGACGGAAGTGTTAACTTTCTCCAATGATCTGTGATTTCTGAAAGTGTATATAAGAATTAAACGAAGGTGGGTTCTCCCCCTTCCGCCCTTTGCTCTAAACATGACAACTTTGACTCCGTCTTTTCTGTTCTGCGTCTCCGGCAGATAAGCCAGGATAAGCCGTAATAACAGGCAGCCCGGTAATAACCTCCTCTCTTCAAAAAAAGGCAGAGAATTCCCCCTGCTTCTACTTTGCAGCCACCACTTTCATTCAGCCCATCCCAGCTCCCTCAAACTCTCCCTTCCCCTGAAAATGTCTGAGGGGGACATTAAGGCTACATTAAGGATCAGGAACAGATTCTGGTATCTCCCTCCCAATGATGTCGACAGCTTCTTCTCTATTTCACTGAAGAGGGGGAAACATTTACTCCCTTCTTAACTCATATTCCATTTATACCAAATGGAAAGCAGAAAAAGTCAACTCCCATTAGAAAACACTTGCCAGATGAGCAGAGTAACAAGAATGGGTGTGGCACAGCAGACAGCACCCTTTTAAAACCAGTGCAGCCAAGTTATATACAGAGAAGCTTCTGGACATATGCACAACAGCTTCTTTGAAAAATGAACACGAAAGAGGACTAAGTAAACTAATGGCCAGCACTATAAATGTTTCAAACTTTGTTTTCATTCTGTCATCAGCCAATACTGGCTTACAAGTGCAATTAACACTAGGGTAACAGTCTTGCTACTGAACATAAATTACTTAGTGTATCTGTATTAGAGATGCAGCAAACTTTCAAGCATAGAGTGCTTTAATAAAGGAATACCTTGAAGCTTGAAATGCCTTGGGAGATGAGCTAGGGGGGGAAACTTCTTCTAGTTCTAAACTTCTAATTTTCAAAACTCCCATGTTTTGCATTGGGACAAAACCATTATTTTTTTAGGTTCTTCATCCCAAGAGAACCTCACAGTTCATGTGTTCACAGCAGCCTTCAGGGATGCAGCAAAGCATGGTCTCCTACATAAATACTCCCAGTATCAGATTACCATGAAGTCTTACTAGTTTTTCATCCAAAAAAAATCTTGTCTGGACATAAGAAACCTTACTGAACATGCAGTCTTGAGAAAGCCCAATTCTTCTTGACAAGGACCTACATTTTCTGACAAAAGTTACAGCAAAAGAGAAGATTCACTATCCAGCTCCTGAGTTCCTACAGGTCAGCCCTACCCGAAGGTGGAGTGTGACGTCTCACATTACATTGGGAACAAGCATTGTAAGGAAGCAACTGACCACCACACCCAGGGGAATCTGAAATTAAGGACTGAAATTACTGTATCAGCTACAAAAAGAAGAGTGGCTTAATAAGTGTCCCTATTTCTTACTGTGGAGCCTATGTGGCAGCATTTGTGGACAGACCCTTCTGGTGAGATGAAGGGTCACCCACCTCCTCTAGGAGATTATTTGTTTGGTCCCATGTACCATGGCACATCCCAAAAAGCCAGCACACTCCTTGCAGGTGTGTGGCACACTGTTGCTGTACAGGTGCTCTCACCGAGCATGGCCAGGCTGTGGGGGATGCTCTCTCCTGCTCTGACAGACATGTGATGCATGGGAGTCAAACCTGACCCCTCAGTGGTTTGGTGTCTCTGAGAAAAAATGACTGAGTGAATATGTATTGAAGGAATGTTTTCTTAAATCACAAGTCAGAGAAAGCCAAAAGACAAACTTCAAAACTTGAAGTGTTTTCAGTAAAAATCTCAGCTAGATGGATGACAGACATAAGTAAGCACAGACAGTTAGAGTAGGCAGTTCACAACGTGAATTTCAGAACCACCAATACTTACACACTTTACAGTCAGAGCAATTTATGAGTCCCCAAACAGCTGTTCTTGCAACAGGTGATTTCAGCTGAGTTTGAGCTCAGCTCACAAGCCTTTGAGCTTGAGATTTCTGTTGTTGTTGGGCTTTGGGGGGCTGATTTTTTGTAGTTTTTAAAGTCAAGCTTCTTCAGCAACTTCTTTTTCCTAAGATTTCCTGGTAATTAGCCCTAATCAGTATTCAAGTGCTAATCTGTAAGGCTATCTGCTGACTTAAAGGAAGGGAACACCTCACTAATAGCCCCAGTGTTTCCCTCTGCCTGCAGAAACAGCCCCGATAAGTACAGAGACTCCAGCCATCTCAAAAGAGACAGAGCCACAAAGAGCCCTTCTGATCGCTGCTGGCATCTGGCCTTCCCCTCATTAGCACATTAAAGCTGTTCTGTCCATCCCATAAGAGCCACTCTGTCCATTCCTCCCGCTTGCTCTATGGAGCCATTTATGGTGCTGCTCCTTTGAAACCCCCCTAGTTCAAGAGGCAGTAACCCCTTCCCAAAGCCCACAGCACAGCCAGTGTCAAAAATTCCCACTTGCAGACAGGCATCCAGTAAGTACTGGCATTTTGAATGTCATAGGTAGACAGAAGACCCCCACATATTTTGCCTTGATGAATTGCCCCTCCTAGGGAAAGTCTTCTCCCAATCAGTATGTGGGCTGTCAGGTTTGGATTACAGTGCACTCACCATATCAAATCACTTCAAACAATTCCTATTTCAGAACAGGACCAGCAAGGCTTGAATCTCCTATGGTGCAAATTCTCAGGAGCAAAAACAAGGCAAGGGGGAGAAAGCTTTCCAATGCTGGCTTCTAAACCTGTTAGGAAATGACACTCAGAGACATTCTGAAACCATAATTGGAAATATTTCTGGTACGTGCTACATCAGCAATATGGAAGCTTTATGTACTTTAGCTGATCTTTGCTCCTAAATCAAAGCACTTTCAGTGTACTATGGCATGCCAATAAGTAAGTCTGCATTCACTGAAATGAGTTGTTTGGAGAGGGGGAAGAGCATCTTTTTCTCACGTTTTTACATGTATTTCCCTTATGCACCCAAATTATTGGTAACATGGCTAATTTGCAGTAGTCATTTGCTTACAAAATGGTGATTGCAAGTAAACTAATGAGAAAAGGAAACAGTTTCTCATCGCTTCATTTCTATATCCTCTGCCAGGATGATTTCCTACGGGCAGATATGACCTTCCCACTTCCTTGACCAAAAAGAACAATCCTAACAGGCACAAGAAAGCCAACCTAGTTGCTTTATCTATACTCTGATCTCATTTTCTTTTACTTACTTCAGAATGGTATAAATATTACCTAAAAGGAGAACTATGGGTATCTGAATTGAGCTCAGGCTCATTTTTCTACAGTCACTGTTATTCTGGGTGGACTTGGAGAAGCTATTTGTACTTTTTAAGACTAAGAATCCCAAAGGAAGCAAATTCTTTTGTTTTGAAGAAGAAAGTGAAGCAACTGAAGGTCATGAATACTCAGTCTTTTTCTGAATTCAAAAATGATATGTTTGATCCCTGACTTGCTTTTCATTAAGGAAAAATGCCATAAATTATTTGGTTTGTTTGCCTCTGATCAGTCAACTGAAAGACGTTTTTGCTTTGGGCCAATGAAACACATTGTCTCAGTTTTATTATTATTCAGCTCTGAGTTCTTTTTAGTACATAAAATATCTATATCTGATTTACTATGCAGGTGCATGTTTTTGGGGAAAAAAACCACATTGGGTTATAGCTTTTGATACTTGCAGTACCATTTAAACAGCCCTCATCTCTGATGAGTTAGTAGCTTTGACACACAGTTCAAGTTCAAAGTTAGTCAGCTAGTGGGCCAAACTCTTCCTCAGCTCCAATATCATGGATGAATTGGGCCTGTAACATACTAAAAAATCAAAAGTTTACTCAGACTGCAGCGAAACAGCCAAGCTTTCTTTCAAAAATAATCTAAATTGCTTTTCTCCATATAATTTTGTTTAGTAAATCAATGACTAGTTTAATTAATTACGCTATTAGAAACATTACTTTTTCTTCCTTTTCCTAAGACAGGAATTAGACCATGAGCTGGCCTTATGCACAAGGCTGCAATTTATTTGATAAAGTAAATAAGTGTGCAAAGAAGCAAAGAAAGAGTCACGCTGCTCCACGGACAGCTTTTGCAATTTACTAGTGCAGAGAACATAGCTACAAAGCTATTTAAAGGATGACATGGGACTGAATGGCTGAAATTACTCTTATTCATTTTCTGATTCATGTTGAGTATTTCTCTAACATTCTGATATGATTTTTAGGAACCTTCTGAGAAATACAAAGTGCTGTTCAGCAACAGAGAGCAAGAAAAAGCCCATGAAGACAACCTTGAAACAGCAAGATAAGGCGATGTTGCCCTGATTTTTGCAGTTTTGGATGTTGTCATTCTTTTGTAGCTAGTTTCTTACACTTTTCTATGTAAACATGGCCATGTTATTGTAACTGTATCTTATCATTTACATTCCTTTCTCCTGGACACAGAACTTTAATGGACATTTCTTTAACCACTGTGATTGAGGGAGGAAGAACTGATTTCCTCCAATGAATATAATTTCTAAATGTATAAAAAATAAAGAAGGTGGGTCTTGCTCGGCCCTTCCTACTCTCTCCTCCTTGCTGGTAACAGGTGTCTCCATCTCTTCTTTTGTGTCGTTACTGCAACAAGGCACAGCTAGATTTTATAGCTAGTATTCCTTAAGGAAGTACTAAGAGATAAAAGTGGGTAAACCCAGAAAAACATATGTACCATCGTGCTTTCTAAAAAAAGCCCTTGTCAAGGAAAGCAATACAGTAGCAGTGCCTTAGACATTTCTCTGGAGACCTGAGTTCATTGACACAGCTATGGTATTTTTTGTTTCCCGGAATAATCTCATTCACTAGCTTAAAATAGCTTTGTCATAGTATCTAAAGATATTAACTCATTTTGCTTGGAGAAACTTGATTTTCCCTCCTTGTCCTGATGCCCAGGACTACAGTGATAATGTCCATGTACAAGCAGGTATCCCACTTGTTGGTGTTTATTTAGAGACAATTTGCAAGGATCCCCGAAGAGATTATTTGGCAACCTGCTCCCCCTGTGTTTCAGCAATGTTTATTGGCTGTTCAGTTCCTCTAAAGAGGTGATAACCAGCCTTTCCAATGTGAGCTCCACCTGTAAATTAGTCCAAAAGGCTTCAGGGGTCACAGGCAGCATTTGGCAGGTGATTCTCTGCCCTTCCGATCACCCAGGGAGTGCAAGAAAGGGAGACAAGCCCCCTCTTGTCCTGGAATACAGCCAGATGGAGCAAGTTGAGACCCACCAACAGGTATCTCTGAAATATGTAGGAGTGAAGGCATGGAAAACTGCAGAACTCCAAACCACATGATTTATTTTCTTGCTTCCCACTATAGGTGGGAGTCAATGTGGAGCAGGTGAGTCACTGCTTATTAAGTGGTCCTCTACAAGCAGACAGAGTTGGTGGAGTCCAATTTTGGCTTCACAGAAGTCTGGGGAAGCAAGCAATCAAGCAACCAAGAAACCATCATTATTCTTGCTCTCCCCTGCAACAGAGCCGGGCAGGGTCAGTCAGGGACACCTGCTCAGCAAATGTCACAAGGAAGGTACCAGGCAGGGCCCTGCAGATGGGATTTATGGACCATGGGTGTGAGTCACAGGTCCAGGAACATACCTGCAGTATGTAACCTCCACAGCATTCCCCCTTAATGCCACGGCAATTCAAAGCCATCCTCTGCCAACTCAGAACCATGGAATCAATAAGGTTGGAAAAGACCTCTAAGATCATTGAGTCCAACCATTAACCCAGCACTGCCATGTCCACCATGAAAGCCATGTCCCTAAGCACCACAACTACTTCAAGGATAACAGGAAGTTCGACCTTGTTGCAGCAGGTTCTGTTCACCATCACTGGCAGCCCAGAATTAATATACAAACTATTCCAGTAAGCCCCACAATTTTGTTGAGCATCTCCAGTCCTCCAGGGTTCTTACTCTTCACATCTCTGTTTTAACTTGCTTTCCTGTTATGAACAACTGTTTTCAGAGTGCAGTGTTTGCTGTGATCACTGAAATGGATTTTTATAGTCAATCAGCTCTGCTTTCAGTGGTTCTCTCTCAAACACCCTGCGGGGTTTGTTCCAGTGTTTCTCTATTACCTCAGTATCTATTGAGTGAACAGAGAGGAGAGACTGGAAGGTGAAGTCAAAATTAGCTCCCACAGCTAGTAAAACAATTTTTATTGTTTTTAATTGTTTTAATTGTTTAATTCCTGAATTAATTCCTGGAAGGCAATTCAGAAATCAGAAGTGCCTGGGTGACCAAACTGATACAAAGAAAGTGAGAAAGAAACAATTTTCAGTTTCTGCCTGTGTCTGTCCCCATTCTGCTGCTGTCTTGCTTCCTCCTTGACCACACCAGAGTGTGTCCCCTCCCTGGGCAGACTTCTTAGCAGGGCCTCTTGTGAGAGGACAAGGGTTTAAAATTAAAAGATTAGACATAAGGAAGAATTTTTTATGATGAGGTTGGTGAAACACTGGAAGAGGTTGCCCAGATATGTGGTAGAAGCCTCCCTGGAAACATTCAGGGTCAGGTTGGATGTGACTCTGAGCAACCTGATCTAATTGAAGATGTTTCTGCTGAATGCAGCAGGGGCTGGACTAGGTGACCTTTAAAGTCCAATCCAAATCATTCTATGATTCCACCAGCTACAAGCAGGTTTCTGACAGCCCCAGCTGTTGTCAACCTCTTTATTTGGATATCTGCCTGAAGATCCCCTACTTTTTCCAGCAGAAAACAGAAGCACATCAGCTCAGCACAGTGAGCCAGACAGGAACCTTTCACAAATGGGTCTCAAACAAATGGTGCACACAAAGTATAGACAGCACGGAGAAAGTGCTTCCCTTTTCTAGTAGAAAAACAAGTGGAAAAGCCAATGTTTGGTTTGTTCTGATCTCCTTTTTCTTTAGGAATATGGCATCTGTATTTCTTCCTTTCCATTTATATTTGCATGCTATTGTTTCCATAGAAGATGAAAATACAAAAATTGTGTCAGGATTCATTTCACCGTATCAACAAAAATACTGATGAAAGCTGTGATGTTACACAGACTGAGCCATTAGTTCCCATGTAAAGTTGAAGGAAATTTAAGGAAACCTAACTTGTGGGAAATTTCCATTGATAAAGAATGTGGGATTGCCTAAGAATTAAAAGATCTTGTTAAATTAGTAACAAGCCTTCTCCTTCTCCATTAATCACATAAATTTGGAAAAATTGTACTCTTATTTAATATTTGAGGACAAGAAAAGAACACAAAATAGGGTGCTGCTCTGGGCAATGGGAGATCTCATTTGTCGAGAAAAGAAAAGAAAAAAAAAGAAAAGAAAAGAAAAGAAAAGAAAAGAAAAGAAAAGAAAAGAAAAGAAAAGAAAAGAAAAGAAAAGAAAAGAAAAGAAAAGAAAAGAAAAGAAAAGAAAAGAAAAGAAAAGAAAAGAAAAGAAAAGAAAAGAAAAGAAAAGAAAAGAAAAGAAAAGAAAAGAAAAGAAAAGAAAAGAAAAGAAAAGAAAAGAAAAGAAAAGAAAAGAAAAGAAAAGAAAAGAAAAGAAAAGAAAAGAAAAGAAAAGAAAAGAAAAGAAAAGAAAAGAAAAGAAAAGAAAAGAAAAGAAAAGAAAAGAAAAGAAAAGAAAAGAAAAGAAAAGAAAAGAAAAGAAAAGAAAAGAAAAGAAAAGAAAAGAAAAGAAAAGAAAAGAAAAGAAAAGAAAAGAAAAGAAAAGAAAAGAAAAGAAAAGAAAAGAAAAGAAAAGAAAAGAAAAGAAAAGAAAAGAAAAGAAAAGAAAAGAAAAGAAAAGAAAAGAAAAGAAAAGAAAAGAAAAGAAAAGAAAAGAAAAGAAAAGAAAAGAAAAGAAAAGAAAAGAAAAGAAAAGAAAAGAAAAGAAAAGAAAAGAAAAGAAAAGAAAAGAAAAGAAAAGAAAAGAAAAGAAAAGAAAAGAAAAGAAAAGAAAAGAAAAGAAAAGAAAAGAAAAGAAAAGAAAAGAAAAGAAAAGAAAAGAAAAGAAAAGAAAAGAAAAGAAAAGAAAAGAAAAGAAAAGAAAAGAGAAAAGAACCCACCACAACTTAGGTATTCTCATTTCAGTAATACAATCATATCTAAAGAAAAATAAATATTGATTTGCCTCTTTATCTACGGCTCAGTCATATTAATGCATAAGCAGGGTAGCTGCTTAAGCTGCATGAATTAATCCAACACCTCCTAGCCATGAAGAGCGTGGTCAGTTTGATGGCTCCTCAGAGGACATTATCCCCACCCGTGCACAGGAGAGCCTATTGCTTTTGCATCTGGTCTCTTCACCACATCTTCATATTTCTCTTGCTGCCCCTGGGAAAACACCTTTTCTCTAGTGTCTTATTTCAGGACTGACACACACCTCAGCATGACCAAGCAGAAGGAGAGAGAGATCTTGCAAGGACAGGACGCCTAAGATGACAGGCACTGTCTGGTTGAGGAATTGAGACAATCTTACTATACGGAGAGTTGCAAAATGCATGTGTACAAGAAAATGCGTGAGTTGAAGCAGCTCTTACTTGTTTCAACTTCTTTTCAACCCTTGTCATGCTCAAATAACAAAAGACAAATATCTCCTCTCTTGATGAAGCTTTAAGGAACGCTCCTAGAATGGTAACAGTTAATTAACTGCATGTAATAGCGACGTCTTGAGAGCAAACAGCTTCACGTCTTTGTAACAATGTAACACTTGTAAGACTTGTAATTTCCTACTATTTAAAAGCTTGTAAGAGTCAAAGACCTTCATCTTCACACCTCATATATCCTGATAGAACAGCTGGATTCAGTAGCTCGTCCATATTACACATATCTGAAACTAAAGCTGGGACAATGAGACCAGCGCTGGTGCGCACCATCCCACTGCTGCCACTGCTCTGTTTCGCACGTAAGAGTCATTAGGCAGAAGTGATGGCTCCAGCTGGCTTTTCAGACAGGAGCTCCTTCTGGAGAAGAGCAACCGGTTAGGCACTGAATGGACTCTGTTTTGTAGTAAAAACCTCTGCCCTAATCAGCAGCGGAGCAAAAGAAACAACTGGCAGAGAGGGGAGCGTAAAGGATTAACTAAGATGGTTCCAGTGTTTTCTTGTGCCTTCGGTGAAATAATTTACTCCCGAGTACCCTGCAGTTTTCCCATCTTTGCACTGGCCATTCTCAGCCACACGCCTCTCGCCCCAG
>VZRZ01003594.1:934758-1007287 GCA_013398175.1 Climacteris rufus
GGGGTCTGTCCCGAGGGGTCCCCCGGGTCCCGCCCGCCCCGAGAGCTGTGCCGACCGCCCGCCGAGCTCCGCGCTGGGCGGGGGGCGAGGGCGCGACGGGAGAGCCGCGCCGGCGGAGCCCCAAACTTCGCCCCGTGAAATGCTCATCGGTTTTCTTTGGGGTGTTTAGTTGTCTTTTTGGGGTGCTTTTTTGCTAGTCAAGTGTCTGATGCTCACAGCTAGGCGGCACGGCACCTCCTCCGCTAGCCGGTGCTGTGTGAACACCCGGGAGTTGCCGTACACTTGTCCTCTGAAACGCGGCACTGCCGGTGTCGTCTTCAGCGCATTGGGAAAAGTGTAAAGAAAAAAATCGCCTCTGAACAACACCCTGGTTCTTAGACTGCCAGAGGCACGTAAGGGACTGAGGGAGGGATGGCAGCCGCTGTAAAGTTCAGAGCTCCATACATTTTTCATAGGGGCGGTGCACTTGAAGTTCATGCCTGGGCGAAGCTTGTTCTACTGTTGTTTGTCTCTTTCAAATATGGGGAGACTCCTTGAAAAGAAATTGAATGAATGTGGGTTTCATATTTCTTACTCTAAAGATATAGATACTTCACTTTAAAAAATTAATTAGGCTCAGAGGAGGTAACTTTTAAATCGATCATGTCTCTGCAGCATTACATGATAATTTTGCTAAGTCGTGTAAGTGACATACATTTGAAATTTCACCTTGTCCATTCTATTGTTCCCCTCAACCTATTTTTGTCAAGGATTCTTTCCCTATATACTGTTTGTGTGAACCTGAGACAAAGCTGTGAAGGTGCGATGAACATTCATAATAAGCAGGGAAATGTGGTTGTAAAGCCATGGAGTGTCCCCTAGGGAAATCAGAGAGATGTGATACTCGAAATTACATTTGCCCTTTTTTTTTTAATATTTATTTTTAGATTTCAAGACGGTAATATCTGTTTTTTGGAACTCTTCCTTTTGCTAATATCCGTGTTTAATATGTCGGTGTACTCTGAGTACCTCAGCAGCCTCAGTCTAACAGGTCTTCAGACGAGATCCGGTGGAGCATGTTGCTTTACCAGAGGAATGCTTTTGAAGATGGGGCTCGCTCACTCAAAATCCTCTAAAGTTCATTCTCTGTTCTAGGCAAAAAGCCAGCTGTTTTCAGTGTGAGCCGAACCTCAGTTGAATCGGATTATGCTACTAAGAGATTCTCCTCTCTCCTATTCCCCCCATGGCAACCACGTTTCCATAAGTGGAGAGAAGATGAGGTTCATTCTCCCAGGCAGCTCTTGGAAGTGGAAGGGACAGAGGCTCGGGAGCTGCAGTGCCTGCAGCCGGGCGGTACAAGGTTGGCTGCGGGGCTGGCTGCCCGCTCCATCCATCCGTGCTCTGTGCCGGCACCGCCTGGGTCCAGCCACAGCAACCCCCAGCTCGCACACTCATCTCTGCCCTACGTACCTCTGGCACCTATTTGTTACCGTTTCCACGCCCTTTGTTAAGCAGGCTGTTTCTCCAAACTGCGGCTGGATGAGTATTCTGGAAACACTGTGACGGTAGGAGAGGGTTAGGTCAGAGATGTGTTTGCTTCTGGATGCTCAGTGGCCGTTTCAGATTAATCCGACAGCTGAGCCGATCAGAACAACAGTGTTTGTGTAACTTTATTGCTGCTGATTAGACCAAATGAATGCATACCTGAAGTCCAGTTTGGGATCTGACAATTAACAGGGGGGCTGTAGGGAGCTCCTGCCCCCCTTATTTGGCAGCCCCCTTTTTGTGGATGCAGAGAAAAACTGCAGGTCTGTGCAGACAGCCCTACTGCCATCGTGACAAATGGATTTTTTGCACACGCAGATCCATCATAAATGCGATGCCAAAGTTTTGCTGTGTCCAATGAAATTGTTTCCAATTACTTTTCACTTTGTCTCACTACCACACCGCACACGTAGCATTACACCATCCCATGGCTTTGTGCATTTCATATTGCAGCTTAGCCATGCTGGGTTTTTTCCATGATTAGACAAAATCACTGGCATAAGCAATTATACAGGATGTATTCTGTTTAGTAGTATCAGCAGTGGAGTAATATCAGCAGTGGACTGCATCAAACAATCAGTAGTGACTGACTGAGGGCAAATTTTTTTAACATTTTAATAATTGTTCAAGTTGCTGTTCCTGTGGCTCAGTATCCCTCACAGTGCTAGCACTCTTGGCCTGATATCAAACAAAGTGCTAACCATGCTCAGCTCCCTTGTAGCTGTTTCTTCATGTGTTGACATTCAGCTATGGCACGTCTGGCATCCTCATTAATGTAACACCCAACTGGATTCATTTTACCAGAAGATAAGCATAGAATCTGTCTAATTGTGAAAATGTATTTCTTATTAAGCATTTAACCCCCCAGCCGAACATGTCAAAGTTTAATCCAATTACTCCTTTTTTTTGGTTTCCTCTGAAGAAACAATTTACCTTCTAGCATTAAATCTGGTTTTAAGTGTAGGTTTTCCAATATTGTCATGTGAGTTTCAACCCAGACTCTCAAAGGTACTGAACTGTCTTGGCCTTCTTTTCCCCAACAGTCTCCAAGAATAAAAGGAAAAACTCTCCACGGCCATTGGAGTTCACAGGGGACCAAGTCCTTTTTACTTTTGAGTTTCTGTCACTAAACATGCACAAAGCTGTTGTAACAGCAACCTCAGTGACTGTTTTAGGCACACGGGCCTGGCTTAAGCCTAAATCCTAGAAACAATCCTTCAGCCAAATGGGGAAGTCCTCTCCTGGGGCTCTGATCTTGCAGCTGTGCTCTGATCCTGCTTGAGACCTGGAAGGACTTGTGGCAGGACCAGAGGCTAACCAATAACTAGAGTGACAACACAGTACCAGCAAAACAGTAGAGCAGCAGTATTAGCTAGTGAGAAATTTTTATGAAGGCGTGCACCCACATCTCCAAGTAGGTTGAACATTCTCCCTGGATGTGAGAACTTGGGCTCTCACGTCAGCTTAGCCAAATTTTAGAGAATTTAGACTCAGTCCATCCTTTTCCGTCTGAGTCTTCTGAAATTTGTCTTCTGTCATACTGTTGGCATCCCTTGGTTACCACCTCCAAGAAAAGAACCCTAAATCTCAATGGTTGCAGTTCTGTGGAACATCTATGGGTGTTTGTCTTGTGGGGACTCAGTCAGACAAACAGCCTCTTCCATCACATTTTTCAAAGGTGGGAAAACTGAGATACTGAAGCAGCTCTAGCCGGGCTAATACATGGCCTGTCATTTCTCTATCACCAAGAACGCCAAGAGGAAGAATCATGATCTCTTTTTCATCTCTCGGTATGACTATTATTTATTTGCTGTTTGATTTGTATTGAATATATACTTTTAATGTTAATATTTAAAATTTTTTTATTTGATAAAACATTGTATTTATCTTAAAACTTTTTATTTTATAAAAGCATTGCTTGATTATGACTAAGAAATCAAATAGTACTTTTTTTCCTTTATCCCTGGAAAGAAATAGTTGCAGCTGGAGGGAATGAGATCTTTCGTTAACACACTCTGCTGCAACACCAGATGGATCAACATTAGCTCAGAGCAACAATTCATCCCACTAGTTCCTGCATGGCACTAGGGAGAAGTTACTCATATTTCTGGTGGGTTTGGGTTGAGCACCATTCTGAAGCTGTAGTGCTTTTGTCTAGCTTATTTGAAACAAACCCAAGTGTCTTTACAGGCAGAGCTGCATTGGGAAGTGGTGACAGCCTTTGTTATGGTGCTTTTGTGGGACAAGCAACTGTCATGGAGACAAAGTGTTGGTTTGCTGAAAATCCTTCCAAACCTCTTATTGAGTGGAGTTTATTATGAGAGTCCAACTCCTCCATGCACTTCCCAACACACATAAGAAAGATTCACAGAAGCAACAAGTTTCCAACATGTGAGGGTGACTGTGACGAAAAGAAGCAAGGGTAGGGCACAGCAGTACAACCTTCTCAGCTTCCATGCACCAGAATCCCATTTTGGCAGCATTGTTGCCGTTGTTACAGATAATCATGGCCTCACAAGACAACTTCTTACGAGATGAGAAGTCACCAGTCATGAATCATGAGTGTAGTGTGTCTATGCATACATGTTAGTGGATGAGCATCTATGGAAAGGCAGAGTAGCTGTGGGGAATATCTGCTCACAGCCCACGTACAGTTCCCAAGCAGGAACTCTGCATCTAATGAAACAGAGGAGAGGAGCATGGAGGCACAAATAGAGTTGCTCTCCCCACTGGCTCCTCACTCCCTTGCCTTACATGCGATGAGAGACACCCCATCTGCATCCCAGGAGGAGTGAAGAAGGTCGTGGGTGGCAGTGCTTATTATTCACATCCATCATAAAAATATTTTATATTTTTCATTAGTTGCAGGAGGGAATATAACAACTGACTAATAATTTTCATTCTTGTAGGGAAATATTCACACACACGCACAGAGACAGGGAGAATTGCATTGCAATACCTTTGGAGCCTGAGACCAAGCAGCTGCATCCATATAAAGAAGATAGATTATACAATCCAGAAAAGGTAAAATTAAATAGAATTTATTCATTTCCATCACCTTGGGTGAGCAGCAAAGGCACAATAAAAAGTACAATAAATAATCCGCGAATGCCTGGGCTTACAATAGTACAAGGTTCATAAGCAGTTCAGAAGCAGAACATCTGGAATAGCTCAGTTTCTCTGGAGGAGAATGGGAACAGCTCCTGCCTCACATGTGATTGCCTCTTCTTTGAGTTTCCTTGCTTCATTGCTGCAGCAATCATTTCAGCACTTCATCGTAGCCATGCAATCACCGGCAGCTTTTTGGCTGTTGCAGACGTTTACCTACTTGTCCTCTCCCTAATTTGCATAAACATAAATGAATCCTGCAGAGATTAATTAAGAACAGTATTAACTTTCCTGCTTTGCTTGTAGCATAGGTCACTCAGACTCAAAACCTCAGACTGGAAAGAGAGCTGAATCTCGAAAGCAACAGCTCATCAGCTCAGAAAGCTACAGGGAAGCAGACTGTTATTTCCCTTGCTGATATTCAGTACTGAAAAAGCAAGCAGGAAAAAGTCCCTAACCTGGTAGCAAAAGAGAAATGAATGTATAATAAGTGGTGTGTTGCTGGTTTTGTACAGCTCAATAGCATTTTCAGTCTACTTGTTCTTTTCAATAAACAAGATGAAAATTACTTTTATTTGTTTCATTATGTGATTCCTCTCCTTCCTCATTGCATAATTAAATGTTAGCCTACAGCGTGCCCTGACTTAAGTGTCTCTACTTGTCCAAAAATAACAAGTTTTTTTAAATAATCCTGTTCTTCTATGGAAAAACAATAAGCCTTTTCAACCTGTTGTTCTTCAGCAAACAGAAAATGTGATACACAGATGTGAAAAATCAAACCAATTCCTTTTGATTTTGGAGAAGCGAGTCTTGAAAGGTCCATTTCAATCTAATATTGCTTTAGTTCCTTACTTATCTGTATTTAGTACAAAACTCCTCGATCTTGCAGGATCTTCTCTGGCTGGGGTTCTCAGGGAGCAGGTTGGAGGCATGCTTTGACCCACAGCTTGGGAAATTCTTTTGGAAACGACACAGTAGACACACCATTCTATTTATCTAGAAGCATCTGTTTCGCTGTTGTAGGAATGACTCTTTCCCACATCCCTCCTACATGCAGAGCTGTTCACATATCTAGGCCCTTTACTGGCAATTAGGAGTACCAGCCCAACAATAACGAGAGGCTGACTCCCTAAAACTGGAAAGAGTGATACACCTCACAGCAGAGGTGGTTTATTAGTCCGTTTGCAAGCCTGATAATGAACAATGTGTCCAGGAGAGGCCTGGGTTTGCAAGAGTGAAGTTGCCCTTGGACTAAGAGACATTTCACTGGTCCAGTTTCTTCACACCATTTCCACACAATACCTCAGTAGAATGTAGAGGCCTGTGATGTACAAAAGATCATATAAGGTGATCTCAAGGTCCTCCTGACCATGCACCCTCTGAGTAAGCAACGTCCAAACAGTCAAGGTCAGAGGAGAGAGAAGTAAAATAACAGAATCACTTAGGTTGGAAAGGACCTTTAAGGTCATTGAATCCAGCCATTAACTCAGCACTGCCAAGGCCACATTAAACCATGGCCTCAAGCACCACATCTACACATCTTTTAAATACCTCCAGGGCTAGTGACTCTACCACTTCCCTGGGCAGCCTCCTGCAATGCTGAACAACCCTTTCAGTGATTAATTTTCTTTTTGATATCCAATCTAAACCACCTCTGGTGCAACTTGTCCTGTGGTCCTGGTGCTTATTATATGGGAGAAGAGACCAACCCCCACCTTGCTACAACCTCCTTTCAGGCAGCTGTAGAGAGCAATAAGGTGCCTCCTGAGCTTCCTCTTTTCCAGGCTGAACAATCGCAGCTCCCTCAGTTGTTCCTTGTAGGACTTGTCCTTCAGACCCTTCACCAGCTCCATTGCCCCTCTCTGGACACACTCCAGCACCTCAAAGTCTCTGTCTTGTAGCGAGGGGCCCACAGGATTCAAGGTGTGGCCTCACCAGTGCCAAGTGCAGGGGGACAATCACTGGTCCTGCTGACCACACTGTTTCTGATACAGGCCAGGACTGCCAGATTCCAGGGCAAAGTGACACAGTAGTTTTGCTGGACAAGAATTCCATTTGGAAAAGGGATTTCAACATTTAAAGAAAATCACCTCAGGAGAAAAATGAGAGTTCATTTTGTAAGGGAAAAAAGTCATTAGTTGGACTGTGGAAAAATTAAAGGGGCTTCCCAAACAGTAAATGTGTTAACCTCTAGAGAAAACCAGCCATACATATTGTATGGTTTAGCAATATTGTAATACATTTCATTGACAGACTTTTGTCCTAGTTAATAACACCAGAAGCCTCTGGGTTTCTGATTATTGCTGCCATAGCTCCCATAGGGGCACAAAATTATAGGGCTGAAAACTAAATTAAACCCACTGGAAATGCAAGCAAGACCCCAGGGAATGCAACGCCAGTCCCATCTGAGGGCGAGGACAGTGTGGTCCTCCCTCTGCCCCCAGGGACATGGGGAGAAGGGTCCACCTGAGGACAGGCTGCAGGAGACAGGAGCAGAAGGGTTGTGCTTTCAAGCAGCGGTCATGGTGGCAGTGGCAGGTTTAGCTTGTCCCTGTTCATTTCACCTGCACAGTCTGGCCGTTTGAAATTGTACAGCTGTGACCACAGCTGTGTCTTTGCTGGCACTGCCTCTTTTCTGGCACTGCCTGCCCTTCATAATCTATTCACACTCCTCATGCCTTCTCTCTCTGGCCTTGTGTGCATCTAGTCCCACCTGCCTCGGCTCCTCTGCGCAGAGCCACCTTATCAGAGCTGACCCAAACATCTGTGACAACACAGCAACACTTTAGCCAGTTCTACAAGGGAGGAGAATGATTGACCTTTGCACTGCCTTTCCTTCTTTCTGTCATTTCTAACTTTCTGGCACTTCCCAGAACTGTCAGAATCCTGGTTACACCTTGAGGCTGCCCTAGAGTATGGGAAATACAAGAACAAACATGCTCTTTTCTAGCATGATGATGCTCTAAAGACGCCAAATCAGAGCATCTTTAGGGTAGAGGCTACAACAAGCCAGGTGCTTTATTAAGTCCATCAAGTAATGGCACAGATTGCCCAGGATGGAAAGTCTCTATCCTTGAGGTTTTCAAGATCCAACAGGTGAAACCACAAGGCACCTGTTCTCATAGGAAGTTGGACCAGAGTCTTTCTGAGCTCCCTTCTAAGGAAAGTTATCCTACAGTCCTGTGAATTAGGATTTTAGTTGTGCTGAGTTATGTTTCAGCAGTATGTGTATGTGTAACTGTGGGGTCATAAAAATCTAGAAGAGGAAATAGCTGCGAAAAGTAACCTTCTCACTACTCTTTGTTTTGTTAGGATAAAGTTACAGAAAAATACAAAAGGATGAGGATCTTTGTAGTGACTTATTCCCACATGGCATTCTGCAAGAGCAAAAATAAAATGTACATAAATAAAGCAACAACAAAGTCCTTGACAAATGCAAATTCTTAATTACTCAGATTTATTGAAGCGAGTAGTAGATATTCAGCTCTCTTGTTATTTTTCTCGATGGAGTGGAGAGAGGCATACCTCTTGAAATTATTGATTCAGTAAGATGCAATATGTATATGACTGACTGGTTGTGTTAGTGTATCCATCAGTAGGGGCAACAGCTAATAAAACCAGATAAAAATCAGAATACTTCCTTTGGAAGCAGCACTGTTTAGGGATATTTATTATTGTTTTCTGGTGATTCTTTATGTCTGGTACAATTTTGTGAAATGTCCTAATCTTTTAAAAACAAAGACTGATCTCCAGGTATTAACAAGTTCTCCTTTCAAAGCATTAAGTGGCTTTCCATGTTATCTTTTTTCCATGGATCACTCTGTTTTGCAGGTCACGTTGGCAAGACACAACTGCAACTCTGCAAGTGAGTGAGAGGAGGGATTGTTGTTAAGCTAAGTCCAAAAGCTTGTGTTCCAAAGGAATTAAAGATAAAATACATAGCTTTTTGGGACAAGAAAATTACGTGTGCTAGTCACACTTTGCAAACAGGTGAACTCTTTGGGTGATTAATGAAAGTTATCATCAGGTTCAAGGCTTTATTAAATTATTATTTATTATATTAGTTCTGAATTACTGAAATAGCAGCAGTAGACATGATTAACAGGACCACTCATGCTTAGGAAGGTATCACATAATGAGGTCATTATGTCAGCATCAACAGCAGTGTTCAAGATAAAGAAGGATACATGGAGAGTGGAATTCTTTCCATGGCTAATTCTGATTGATTCCAGAGGTTAGATTTGATGGTCAGAGAAGTCATGTCCCACATACAGTCTGATAATATGCTAATGATTAATAAAGGATTATCTGAATGAACACTACATTTTGAAAAGAGGTATGGAAGCCAGAGTCTATGGGCAAAAACATTGGATCAAGTTCAGCTCTTTTTGCTGACTTGGATGTTAACTTCTTTTTGACTTGGTCCTTTTAACTTATTTTTAGAGCAGGTTCAGCTAGCTCCCATGTTAAACAACTGATGCAGGACTTGGGTGGAAATTTTAGTTGGTTCGAGACTTTTGCTGCAGGTGCATAAGCTGCTCTGGCAAACACAGATTTTCTGATTTCTATGCACACTTGTACCAAACTGCAGAGCAGGAGCCTTGCCCTGTTCTGTACTTAGGACGAAGAGCAGGGAAACAGGATGAATAATGTGCTTGTCCTGGTGTACAAGCAGCCAGGATTTGCTTCTTCCTACACTGGGATTAATGAACATGCCTATCATATTCTGGAAAGTATTTAACTGCCATGCCAACAGAAGCAAGAGCTATCCTCAGTGATAAGAACTACTTAGCAGACAGATATAATGCCTGTGTTGAAGTAAAAGCAAGTAAATCCCACCATAATATGCTCCTGTACATACTGTGAAATCCTTCTCAAGGAAGCACAGCCTGGGTAACATAGTTTAAATCCAGTTGAGATGACTGCAACTCTTTTTCAGCTTTCTCTGAGTGAGAAGCCCAGCACAGGAGAACTGAAGATAAAGATCCAGAAGGGTGGTAGACATGCAAAATATTTCACACCATCACTTTAAGACTGACTTGGACCCATTAAAATGTATTGCCTGACAACTAATCCTGTAAACTGCTGCTACTGCCCTATGAAAAGCCTGCCAGATAATGCCAGTCTTCCTGCTTGCTGAGTCCTCGCTTTCCTTGGACAAGCACAGGCTGCATTTGCAGTTTGAGATTCAATTCCCTCCACCTCAACCTGTCCAAAGAATTTACCAGAATGAAAAATGGGCAGCAAGACTAACATTACTGCAGGGGAAGTGTCCTTTCAAAGCCTATGATATGCACAAAGACATTTCAAATTTACATCCAAGACTTCTAGTAAAGGGTGGAAATCCATGATACAAAAAACATAGCCCGTCTTGTGCTTGAATCCATCTGGATTTGAATCTGAGTCTTTTGGAAATGACAAGGAAGAGGAGATGGGTTGATGCAAGTTGCTGCCTCAGTACTGTGGTCCAGAAGCAAAGAAATCACAAGTCCCCTGCAGTACAGCATCTGCCATTCATTGAGTGTCAGCTGTTTAGTGCTTTGTAGATTGAAAGAGAGCTGATTCTTCTGTTCTTCAAAATACCATAAGTGGCCAATATTGGGATATTCATTTGCTCCAGATGACAACCTCCTGTATCATAAAAAGCTGAATGTCCAAGACATGTCTCATGACAAGACAGCAACATGTACATTCACACTGAATCAGGAGTCTACAAAGAGTGTACAAACGCTGTACAGAAAGCAATTCAAAGAATTTGGTGGATGAGAGGCTGGACATGTCCGGGCAATGTGCACTTATATCCCAAAAAGCCATCTGGTGTCCTGAGCTCATCAAAAGCAGAGTGGCCAGCAGGGTGAGGGAGGAGATTCTGCCCCTCTACTCTGCTCTGGTGAGACCCCACATGAAGTGCTGCATCCAACTCTGGGATCCTCAGCACAGGAAGGACATGGACTTACTGGAGCATTTCCAGAAAAGGGCCACCAAGATGATTAGAGGGATGGAGCACCTCTCACACAAGGAAAGGGTGAGACAGTTGGGTTTGTTCACCCTGGAACAAAGATGTCTTAGGGGTGATGCAGTTGCAGCCTTTCAGTACCTGAGGGGAGCATACAAGAAAGATGGAGGGGACATTTTACAAGAGCATGTAGAGATAGGACAAGAAGGAATAGATTAAAACTAAAAGAGAGTAGATTCAGATTAGATATTAGGGTTTTTTTTGTTCTGAGGATGGTGAGGCACTGGAAGAGGTTGCCCAGAGAAGCTGTGGATGCCTCATCCTTGGAAGTGTTCAAGGCCAGGTTGAATGTGGTCCTGAGCAACCTGGTTTGGTTGAAGGCATCCTGGCCCATGTCAGTAGTGCTGGAACTAAATGACCTTTAAGGTCCCTTCCAACCCAAACCATTCTATGATTCTATGATTCTATGATTCTATGAATACTGCCATAACTGTTTATGGTATTTCCACCTGCTGGACCAGCTGCTGGATTAGGAGTCCCTGTGGGTGACATAGATCCCTGTATGAGAGGATGAGTACAAGAGTTATTGACGGGAGTCATTCTCCAGGTGTTTTACTTAAAATAAAACAATTATACAAGTAAAATAAAAGCTGTGAACCTCTCCTTCCTAGGGGCCTGGATTTCAGATGGAGAGAGACATTGTCTTCTTGCTTTGTAGACTATTTTAAGGCTGCAGTACTCAGTGGAAATATTTACATTGAGTAGCCGGACATGAGATCTGGAGCTGTGTCCCATGGTAATGCAGCAGTAATCTGTGCACAGAGGAAGACAGAAATCTTGATAGGCCCCTTACAAGCTGTAAGGTTATGTCACACTTCAGTGTAAGCAACTGCAGCATCTTTCTGAAAGGTGTGGAGGATTTAACAGCTGCAGTATGGCAACAAAACATACCCAAAGAATGTCAGTGTGACAATTTTGTAGGCTTTCAGCATGAAACCTGGAGACTGCCTGAGCATACTCTGGAAGCCCAACCATATTTTGTTTACAATTTCTATCATGTACCTGAAGGTCAGCACCATTTTGGGATGGTTTTGCAGCAAGTGAAAAGGTTTCTTCAGCGTCTTTTTGTTGTACAATTTTCTATGTACAACAAAAATTAATTATGAGAAATGATAGCTGAATGGGATGGAAAATACAGGTTTACCACCACCACTGCTATCCTGAAATTTTCCTACTGCCCAAAACCTGCCCAACTGTGTATGTTTTGCCCATTTCTACTGCCTCTGTGCCAGCTTCTTTCCTTCGTTCCACTATTTCACTGCTTTTTGCAACACACTACGTGGTATCAACAAGGTCCATCTGGCTCCTGTAAAGGAAGAAAACCTAAGCTTTGGCTTTTTTCCCTTGTCTTGTGACTTTGCCGGTCTGGGTTCACTGGGTAAAACAGAATCGTGATTGGCATTCATGGCAGGAGCAGAACTGATGCAAGATAAATCAATTGGAACATGGGCTAAACCAGCTTCAGTACATCTATCATAGTAATTTACCTAAGTTTAAATCAATTTAATTAAACTGACTCACTTTTCTGGTAGAGACAAAGCTTTACAGTGTGCCAACTTTTATCCATTGACTGGATTAAAATAATAAAAAAGGGGTCGTTGGTGACTTTCAACTTCAAGATTACGAGTGACTGGTAGTGTCAGGGAGAAGGAGCCATATGAAGGTAGCTGAATGTGCTCTTAAAAGAAGAAAATTAATCAGAATGAAGAAATTTCCCTTAGAGTGCAGTGTTGTGTAGTAAGCAAGACTAGCCTGAATTGTTAACCCTGTCCATTATCACACCCCTGTAACCCTTGCCTCTGGTGGACAGTCACCTCAGAGAGAGCAAAAAGCTTTGCTTGCTGTCAGAGACAGCATAACTAATCATTGCATATTAATAGCTGGCCACTTTTGCAAAGTAAATCTTACTGGTTTAAATCGCTTTCCCCTTTAAACCTCTTGGTTTAAGTCTCACCCCTGGGGAAGATGGAATAATACTTGCTATGAGTTTTACTTTAAAATTTGTATCAGTTTGGGCACCTGGAGAGGTAGCTCAGCTCAGATTATTAGTGAGAACTTCCTAAATTGTAGTTTGAGTCTGCTAGACTCTCTAGGCCAGCCTCAACTTTACTGCGTCTCTGCAACACTTTCAAGTAAACTGTTATCTACAATTACTCCATCATGGGATATTTTCGATCACCACACCAGAGATCTCTGGTTGAAATGCTCACAGGCATAGTAGGCTATGAAGCCCTGCCCTTTCCATGGAGAACATTTTGTTTATGGCTGGAACCAACGTCATTTTTACCAAGCCCAGTTTTGTAGAGCTCATCGGTTGCAATAACACAAAGAATGACTTTATGTAAGAACTCTTCACCTTCCTTCCTTTCCAGTCAACAGATGACCTCCAAGCAAACATCATTTTCAAGTCCCTCCATTAAAGCAAAGAAGACTTATTGTCATGTCATTTTTACTGGCAATTCATATGTGTGTGCTGTGACCACTCAGAGGCTCACATCAGACGTTGAGGTGATGTTACCAACTAAAAATGTTCCCCTGTAGAACGGTTGGGAATTTTATGTACAGACCACATAATAATGCAAACCTATTTGCTCTATTATTCTCCAGCTCCCAAAATAACCTCTCATCCTTCTCTAGTGCACAATGAACTTTGAAAGCACAGATAATTTGTATGAACCCAATGGAATATGTTACACAAGTGTGGCTTTGTGTTGCTTGTCTTCCCTTTCTTCCTTGCCCCAAAACCATGAGGGGAATTTAAGTGCCTTGATGATTGATGTTTCTTTTAAAAGAAAAAATTGAAGATTTTTTACATACATTTTCTTGTACTGGGTGAGACTTAGTTAACTTTTGATAGACTCTGGTTTCCCATAAAACAAAACAAAACAAAACAAAACAAAAAACAAACAAAAAACCAAACCAAAACAAAACAAAACAAACACCTGTTCTAAACTCAGTGATAACAAGTCCTAAAAAAATTTCAGAATCAGGCTTTTCTGTCTGAGAACATGTAAGATTTCACTTCAACCACAAATATTCTCATACAACTACTTGTGTTCTTCTGATCTCTGAAACTCAGGGAAGGCTGGTTTTATTTGGGCCACTTCTTTCTGTCTGATATCCGACTGCTTTTTTTTTCTCTAGAGTCTGTCTGATGTCTAAGGAGCAAATCACAGCAAATAGCTCCTGTCTTGTCTAGCTAATTGCTACACTGACACTATGAGCAACAGCAAAAGAAATAAGATGGGAATTTGAGCAACAATAATGTGAAATGCTTGGTAAAACAAGCACAAAAGGAAAAAGACGACTAGGAAACCATCAGTGTTGCACTCAAGTCTCTCCTACCATGTTTAACATTTCTTTCTTCTAGTATAAAAATTGATCATCACTGTGCTTCCTCAGTACTGTCTGCTGTCTTGTATCCCACAAATTAGTACATTTTGTTGGTGTTAGACTCCTTAATTACTTACCACTACTGTTGCAATAGTAGTGTGATGCATTTATCCATCCTCTTCTAGCAAGCATTTTACTTGTGTCCTGTTTAGTTCTCTAACCCTTCTTGGCAATGTGCAGTTTAGGATAAAATGGTTTTGTCTGTCATAGCAAAGTCACATGTAACTTATACCTGTTTGAGTTTTATGTGGAATGCATTTTAAAGTTTTTGCCTAGATGGGTAAAAAATGAAAGGTTCACGCTAGATGTTTTCCATTATCAAGAAATAATCTTTAAACATATTTCGAGCTCCCTCTTTTGCACCAGTCTGGATAGTTATGACACAGGCTCAGATATTAGGACTCTTGGCAATAACTAAGAAAATACATTTGGACCACTGTTCAGGTGGGCCCTAAAAGTCTGGACTGGTAAATGCCACCCCAGATCTGGGTATCCTGGACTGGTAAGCTCAATTGCATGTAAAATTTTGTTTTCAAATGATGGAGGGTTTACTAAAAGTTGGACCATAATTTTGTGACTTTATAAGATAAGGTCCTTGGTGGCAGTACCAGCCTGAGGTGATGGAGGCCTCCCTTCCTCACCACCCCACCTCTTTCTACTGTTCCACTCAAACGGATTTCTGCCTGAGGCACCATTGTTCCCACAACACTGTCAATGTGATGAAGGAATCAACATAGCTTCTCTAACAGTGGTTTCAGAAGGACATTTTTAATCTGGGTCAGTTCTGTGCTAGGTTTGCATGAAGGTCTGGTGTACGAGGAGAGCTGTGCAAGCAGCAACCTGGGGGGCATCAGCCCCATAGCACTGCTGGTTGTGCCGCGGTGTGCAGACTTTGTGTCATGAAACCACAGCTGAGGAAAGGACTGCCAAAGGGCTGGGTGCCACTGACTGCCAAGCCACAGGGAGAGCCCACTGTGATCCCCGATCACATGTGGTTTTCAGATTTCTACTCGTTCAGTTGATGCAGAGTGGCACTAAATTAAATACTTGACTATTAAGGTCAATTAAGTGACCTCATTTGCAGAAGTGTAGCTCCTACTGGTGTCACATTCAGGGTTAGAAGCCAAATTTCTGGAGTTACTTTCCTAACATGAGGCTATGTCTTCTTGCAGAATGACACCTAGCAGAAAGAGGCTTTGTGCCTGCCTCAGGAAAATCCTGCCTTCTGCCTGAGGTTTGAGTAAGGAGATTATCTCTGCTTCCTCACCTGTAAAAAGATAATTACACTGCCCAACTTTCTAAGGAACCTTTGCATCTCCAGATAAAATATGCTAGAGAGAGGCTATACTACATGAATTATTCAAGCTAAATTAAATTAATGAAGACTGTGGAAATTCAGTTGCTTTTGTTTCTTTTTTTAATGCACTAGGTTCAGATTCTACAGTGGCCTTTGTGGTCTCAAAATATTCTAAAAGCAGAGCGCTGCTAGCTCACAGCTCTGCTGAAAATATTTTCTTCATTGTCTGAAAATATATTAATTTAATTATTGACAAATCCGTTTGTGAGAGAGCTATTGAAGCGTGACCAGCTCACCACAGTGTTTTCTCTAACCATAGAATGCCACAGGGAGTGAAAAATGAAAAGTCAATGCAATCTCTGTGAGACAGCGAGATGGATTTATGAGGAATTACAGGCTGGTTTATAATGAAAAAAATATCACTTGGACAACAATGTAGGATTGTAAGGGCAGGTCTTGCACTGTCCAGGAAGGATCTAGACAGAACATGTACAATGTCTTAAATCCTTTGCATCAGTTCTTTTTGGTTAGTTGTGCTATCATCCCTGCTCTAAGCATCTCCTCTCTAAGCATCCCCTCTCCCTTCCTCTGTTCCCAAGATGCCAGGAGATCCCTCCTGCATGAAATTCTGCAATTCTCACCCCATGATTTGGGATGTGGGGCTGCCAGCACTGGTCTCCTGGTAGGCTGCAACAGACCTTAACTGATGTAAAAGTATTTTTGCCAAAAATCTGCAGAGTTCTTAGTAGAATGGATTTAAGAGAGGTGCCTTACACACATTTGTACTCTTACTAACCTTTCTTGCTGGTGCGTAGGCAGACATGGCATTTTTCCCCAATATGGAGAACTGGAAGCTGGCTATCAGGCTTGCAGCCTGGTTCCCCTGATTAATTTATATATTTTAAAATATATCTTTAGCCTGTCAGCTTTTCTTGGCTTGTGTAATCCCCTGCCCTTTTCTGGAATCTCGGAGGTGTTAGGGGCTCCTTTGAAAGCAGGCTCAGCTACTGGAGGTGTCTTCCAGCCTGGCTGGGTTGACGCAGACATTGTTATCCTCACTCCTTTGAAGTTGAGTACCTGAGCCTGGCTTAATCAGGTCATTATTTTACTATTCCTTGCTCAGATCTGTAACAATCCCGTTATTACCTGCTTTCAATTAAATCTATGAATTCAGACAAGCAGCAGTAGGAAATGTGGGAAAGGGGCAGGAGGAGCTATATAGCATTAATCAAAGGGTCATGCAGGCATTTTCCCAGTTTGCCTCACTTTGTTACCACAGAAGTCCACGTGATCCTGAAAACAGGGATCCTTGCCTAGAGCCTATAATAAACAACCCGTCACCACTGTGTTTCTGTGTATTTTAATTAACAAAGGGATAATTTCTGTCTGGCATGCAACAGAGCAGAAAGGCGGGAGGGGACCAGGCTTGGCCATGCCACCCCCTTCCTGCTGCTTCAGTGAGGCTGGGCTAAGCCCCAGCGCCAGACAGTCCCTGCTGTCCCCCAAACTGTGCCTGGGTCTATGGACACAGCTTGGAGATGGCCTCTGCACCAGGGAAGGTCAGGGGTTTTGTCATTTGCTGCAAAGTACCTGCCTACTTACAGGCCAAAACAACAGGTTTATTTTTTCCAGAGACAGACCTCAGACACAGACATCTCCTGCACTGCTGGAAGGGATGGAGGGACAGAGGCAGGGAGGGAGGGGAAGAGGGAGAAGCACTGCTCAAGGCAAGGTTCTGACAGCTGCCAAGAGCATCCACTGCTACTGCATCCGATGAAATGAAAATGGAGCTAAGTGTAGCCTACCTAAAATCTGAAGGGGAAGAATGAGGTTCAGGGAGACCCAGCTATCTATTTTCCGTGCCTTCTCCCCTTCCTTTTCTGAGTGCAGGTGTGGCTTAGGTTAACAGCAACTGTGGTTTGGAGTAACTTTACTGAACCACTAGGAAGAGGCAGACTGCCGGGGAGGACTGTCTTGTAGAGCCCAGTTCAGGCAGGTGTGTTGTGTTCCCATGGCAGAGTAATATGGGGCTGTGGCCCAGGGGTAGTAGGACCAGAGGCTGTGCTGTGAAGAGGAGGCATGTCTTGCCCCATAAAGGGCTTCACAGCATCTCCTCATGGTACACAGCTTCTGTGTCTGAGGCCAGGCTGTGTCCTGACTCCCAGCATTTGCTGCCAGCTGCTAGCTATGAGGGTAATTAGGCTGTGGTGTGGCTCTCTAGCTGCTGAGTGCCAACAGGGGAACTTTTACAACAGGGTTCAATTAGAGTACATGTTCTCCTGTGCTCTGGTCCATCATGGATGTCTCTGAACCTGCCCAACATCTCAGCCACACACAGTGAACCAGAACACAAAGGCATTACAGCTCTGGAAACACCATGAATTTTTTTTTTCCATTTCACAAAAATAAATCCCAATCGTTAGGAATGTGTCTATAAAACCCATTTGATATTTCAATTTTATTGAGGTGAAATATGACCAAACTGCTGAGTGCATAAGGGTGTTCTTGCTTAACTACCAGGTGAGGTAAGGGTGTTTTTTACACTCCTTGTTTCCCATGCAGTGAGCACAACAGAGTACATGAGTTCCTCACACTCATTATTTGATCACCTCCAAAAATAGATTTCTGCATATTTCATCCACCAGAAAACTTGAAGAGAGAGAAAAGACCTACTTTTTTTCTTCCTGTCAGTTGTGCCTGAAGCGATGTCTCACGCTGAGCAGCTCCCAGACAGCTTTCATATATTCTCCTGCTTCACAAGGAGTCAGCTACACAGATGCCAGGGCCCTGAGGGCACCACGGCCCTTCCTGCTCCTGTCCAGCCTTTGCTGGGCCCACCCAGGGCCAGGAGCCCCATTTTAGCCCAGCTTGGGGCCGTCAGTCCCTGCCCTCCTGACAGCACAGCAGGCTGGCTCTGTGTTGGGATACCTCAGTCGTACACCACAGCCTTTTCTCTGATCCTGCCCCCTCTCCTTCAGCTCCTGGTGGGAACTCCTGGATGGTCTTTGGCCCTCATTCTTCATTTCCCATGTCAGGGGCTATTGGCAGACTTTGTTACAGCCGTTGTCTCTGCCCTCCATGATCGGATCCTGTGGGGTAGCACTCACTGGTAAGATCATGGCCTGTGCTGGAGTCACCCTCAGGTCCCAGCTCATGTCACTTCGGGAAGAGCCAGCCCTCACTGAGGAAACCAGGTCCCACAATACAAGCACAGAAAAATGATGGCAATGAAGCACCGTCATCTTGCAGTATTTCTGTGTGCAAGCAGTAAGGAACATTACTGACTCTGTGCTAAGTGGACAGAAAACATCGGCAGCCCAAGTCATGTGCATTGTGGTAGATTTGCACAGGAGCAAGAGAGAAGGGATGGAGCTCAAACTCCAAGGTGTTCCTGTTCTAGAACCATCTAAAAGTCTTTAAAACACCTATTTAACTATTTGTAATTTTAGTTATATAGCTTACTAATTGTCTGTCTTGTGATAATGCCTGGTTTTTAGCAAATAAAAGGCTTACAAACCCTCTCCTTTCAAGCCTTTCCTCATTTAGTAGTGGCTTAATGCCCCTGACCATCCCAGATGATTCTCTCCAGTTCATCAATCTCTCTCTCATAGTGTGTTACACAGTGCCCCAGCCACGGCCTTGCAATTGCCCATCCATGAGGACAAACTGCTCTCCTCATCCTGTGGTTTCCCCCTGTGTAGCACAGCATAGCCCAGCTGTCAAGAAGTCTGGGTCAGCCAGGCTCAAGGAGATGTTCCTGTTTTCTCTGCCCATTCACACCCTCTCCTCTGAACTTTCTCCAGTCGATCCCATCTTTCCTGAGGATGCTTAAAAATAACAGCAATGCCCACCTGTGGAGCAGTATGTCATGAGACATGATGTAGCTTCCACAGAAGGGAATCCACCGCTTAGTGGATGCTGAGGGGACAGGGACAAGCCTGTGAGGGTTCAAATTACCTACACATGAAGTAAATTCTTTATATCTCTGTGAACTGATCACATAATGGACACAAAGCTCAAAACCACCTTGCAGAATACAAACAAGATACTTATAGCAATGACTGATCATGTGATGTCACCTTGTTGTTTCTCATTTTTGCCAAATATAGAAATGCTGACATTTCTATCTTTTCTGTAAAAAAGAGTTGCTTACCTTATGAACAAGAGAGCTGAAGCCAGACCTCCATGCATTTCTTACATTTTATTACTTGTCAAAACAGTATTTGGCAGAAGCAAGACTGTGACAGAAAACAGATATGCCTAAACTGCAACCCTAACTTCCTGTCCTTTCCTTCAGCCTCCTTTCTATTTGTTACTCTCTTCTTTTCATCATTGTAATTTCCATCTGACTCTTCCTTTTATTTCTCAAAATCACTGGTCTTTTTCCTGGTTAATTTAAGCTTCTGAAATAGCTATGAAAAAACTTGTTTTCCCAAAGAAAAAATAAAATGCTGACATCAGAAAATAAATCACTTCTAAGAATGCTTCTACTAGTATTTTATATACAGCAATAAAAGACTGACAAAGGGCAAAAAGAAGTTAACTTTGTAAAAGTTATTAATAGAAACATGTTTTAAGAAATACCTTGTTGGAAAATATGTCAAGACCTATCTATATATCTATATCTATATCTATATCTATATCTATATCTATATCTATATCTATATCTGTATCTGTATCTATATCTATCTATATCTATATCTATATCTATATCTATATCTATATCTATATCTATATCTATGTATATATCTATCTATATATCTATATCTATATCATAGCAGGTAACTGTAAAATATCTGGTAACTCTAACTGGGAAAGAGACATCAGGAGTATCAGATTCTTAGTCTAGTTCTTCCTTCTCCTTAGGAGATATAATTTTTTCTTCAAAAAGAAATTATCAAGCACAAAGCAGACATTTAATTTGCCTTTGATTGCCCCCAGTTTTCCCCAATGGTAATGAATCAGGGAATACCCAGACGAATAAATTGAGACTATGAGTTGAAATGTGGGAAAACAGAGAGAGAGCAATTATGACTGAAATATAAGGACTTATGTTTTGGATTTGCAAAGTCTTGTTTTCCAACATTTACTCTGAGGGTGAGATTCTCGTGACTTAACCATGGCCATGCAGGGCTGTCTCAGCTGCTGTAGAGCGTCACACCACTCTCCAGGTGCTGTGTGGCAAGTTCTGTGCCATGGCTCTCAGCCCTGTGTAGATGTTGTGTGCATGAAATGGCATGAGTTTCTCTGTTCAGGCACTGTAATTGCAAAAATGTCAGTGGGAGCCACACAAATTCCCCGAGTCAAAAGGGACAAAGACCAAGAAACTTGCAGGCTTGTGTCTCTCAGCTTAATTTCTGTATTAGCAAATTTTTTCAATAGTGCTGTGAAGTGCAAAAGGAGATGGATGCATTATGGATAAGCATGTGACAGGCAGTCCTAGCAACTGCTCACTGCCAAGAGCAGGTCCTAACCTTAGCCCTGTGCCCCTCTGAAGAAGAAGAAGGCACACTGTTCCTGCAGTAGCGTGAGCCATGCTGGACAGTTAAGCACTACACAAAATCCCAGGGAAGCAGGTCAACACAACAAGAAAACGCAACCCTTATACCTTGTTTATCTGCCAGGGAGTGAGAAAAGATGCTGCTGGTGGTTTCAAATTAAATTGTGTTTTAGTACTCCAGTGCTCTCTGGAGAGTTTATTATATTCGTCCATTGTTATTGGTCAGCTATAAGTCCTGACATATGTCATGTGTGCTTTAGAAAGCTGAGATTCTCAACATTTCCCAAATTCCTAACAGTTAAAACTATCTGATCCCCCATGGGACATCTGGATTTGCAGTGCTTTTCAGCAGTCACAAGTATTCCTCTACAGCATTTCATGTAATACTGAGAGTATGAGCTACCATAGTGAAATGAAATATGATGATAGCACACATTAACAAACCACAGAAAAATGGGGCTTTCTTGTTGGACATTTATCTGCTTGATTTTGGAATCCCACAACTTCAAAGAGACTGAATAGGAACGACAAACTGAAAATACCCTCTTCTATAGAAGGAAGGGACATACCTGTATTTCATAAGCCATTAGAATCCAGACTGTGAACGTCACCAGAAAAAAGGATGTGCAGTCTGTAAATTACAGATTAAGTTTACTGACACAACACTCTTAACTGGGAATACTTACATCACCGACTGATTAATGCTGTCTTTAACAATCTAACTTACAGCTGCCATTTTGTGCTATAATCTGCCCAGCAGATGTGAGTCCTAAGGTTTGCCTGATTCGTGTGGCTGCATGCTGGATGAGTAAACCAGGAGTGGAAAGAAAGAAGAGGAGAAAGGGAATTTTCAAGGGATCTGCTCAAGAATTAATTTATCCATGATGCCAAACCCCACAGTAATCAGTCTTGACCCCAGTGTGTCATTACTCAGTTCAAGTCCAGGTGGTACATGGACCCTGACTAAGCCAGAAGAGGACTCTTGCCCTACCAACACCCTTGATTTAGGCTGTTGTTTTCTTCAGCCTTTTTTCCATAGAGGGGACCATAGCATCAACTATCAGAGATTCACAGCACAATCCACTTTGTCTGGAAGAACCACACAAAGGAAAGCAAATAAAATCCAGAGACTTCCTATGTCCCTCCATCAGGATTCACTTTTTAATGCCTATTGAAAGAACTAAATCTCAAACAGGAAAGCACCTCCAGCCCCCATCCCACTGCTACCCCACCTGCAAAGGCTGAGCTGGGGCAGGGCAAGGGACAGGGACAGAGTCTTGAAGGGAGGCAGGAGGTGCTTTATGGGCACTGACACTGCAAGAAGCACACATGTCCTGTGATGGGAGTGACCCATGGGCAGAGATGCATCTCACTCCTCACCCTTCTCAGTGAAGCCTAAGGGAGTGTGGCCACAGGTACAAGGATGTTGTGGAGGCACTTTTGTTCTTTTTATGCTCTGGCAAACTTCACGTTCCTTCCTTCTAAGTGACTTCACTTGTGAGTCGTTAAAGCTTCCTTGGCAGCTGTTTGGGGGGTGGAGGCAGAGAATGGGGTGCTCCTGGCACTTGAAGTGTGGTGGTGCATCCTGCTCAGGGAAGGGCTCCATGTTGAAGGCAGCACACCTTTCAGAGCTGAGCACAGGGGCAGCAGAAATTCATTTTACACTGAAGAAGAAATTCTGGGTACCAGAAACTTCAGCTTTACTTTGGCCAGAATTGTTTCTGTAGTTTTGCTGGCTCACCTTCACACCAGAGGATTCACAGTAACAGTAGTGCCTGGGGCTGCCAGCCATGCAAATCTTACAATATCAGAAGTTGCCTTCCAGGACACAAAACTAGTATTTCTTCTGTTCAAAACACTTATGTGACCTCTTTTAATAGTTTTATTTTGTCTTTGCCTTTTCTGAGTGCCTACAATACAGGATGGTATACAAAGGCATCAGTTTCTCTATAACAAAACGTTGTGCTGACAATACATTGCATTAATCTTCAGGCGTCACTGGAGGGCTTCAGGGGACAACCAACCTGCTCTGTACTGCACCTTCTTTTTTCACTTTTAACACATTTTGGGAATGATCAGTGTCTGTTACTCCTCTCTCACACTTTTTTTTTTTTTAATTATTTTGCATTTGTTTCTTGAGAAGGCAAAAAAAAAAGTCCACGTATTGGTGAAACATGAGGTTCTTTTTTCAACAGTTTTGAAAGGTATGACATAACCAAAATAATTACTTTTGCAAGTAAAACTGGCTGAATTCTCTCTGATTACTTTTTTGAAGCTACATTTCAATATAACTCTGATCAGATCAACCATTTCCCATAGCAGTATTTTTTGCCTGTGTGTTATTTTAAGCTTACCATTATCATGGGACTTGAATTCATTTGGAACTCATTAATAATCAGTATAATTGCCTTTCATTAGAATCTCTTATTGGAGTAACCGCTTGTTGTGACAATTCCCACGAAGTCACCATCTGTGTAGAGATACAGCTGGTGATGATGAAATAATATGTAACTTTATATTAAACTAATATTCCCCAAAATAATAAAATGCCTTAACATATTCCATGCATAGTTAATAGGAGATCAGAAGGATAAAAGGTAAGCTAGGATCATTTTCTTGGATATCAGAATTCCTTTTTTTTAGCATGGCACAGTAGAGGGATTTTGTGTTGCATATATATGCATTTTTCTCTGCAAGATTTTTTTTTTTTTTGCCATGTATAATGGAAGTCACAACACAAAATGCTGACAAAGCTGGTGAAGACAGTGTCCTTCTCAACAATAACACAATGGCTTGGCAATTCATCATGTCTGAAGAGAAGATTTTGTAATCAAAGATATTGAAAGCCTGTGAAAGAGAGGGTTAATTTAAAAGAAAAAAAAAAAAAAAGAGCATGTTCTCCTTGGAGCATGGACTGCAGTCTGTTTTTATCCAAACTTTCACTGAGCAGACATATCTGTATTATGACCCTCTTTACAAGTCAGTGTTTTTGTCGAATTACTTGTACCACGCTAATAAAGCTGTGCACAAGTATTCATGCAAGGGCTGTCAGTGTCGCATTTCTCTGAACAAAAACAGGATGTAGACTGGGAAGAAATTTTAAGCAGCCTTGAAAGAATATGGAATATTCTTTCAAGAATATGTTTTGCATTTTTTCCATGTGTATAATTACTCTGCCATGTGCCAGAAAACTAACACATTAGCTTGGCTAAATTTGGTGAGTCTAAGAATAACGAAAGAGCCTTTTCTATAGCCACACTTCTTCTGGTAACTTCTGAATTCTTTTCTGGAAGACAAGGAGGGAAAGACTAGTCAGCTAAAGCGAGTCTGGAAGCAAATCCCCTTATTTGAAGGAGAATGAGGACAGAAACAAGGACAAGTCCTATGAGCAATTCGTTGCTTGTTTTGCTGTCCAGCCTTGATCCTATGTCAAAGATGGCAAATGTCCCAGGAAAAAAGTTTCATTCAAATGTGTGCAATTACCGGTGGCATTTCTGTTGCTACAGACCAGGCTGTTTTCTCAAGAAACTCCTGACTGTCTCTAATAGTGTTTGAAGACTCCACTTTCAAAAGACTCCTCTTATTTCTTCTATCTCTGTGGCTGGACACAATAGGAGGCTTCAGTCAGGATGCAATAGGAGGCTTCATTCCTATTGTCTTTAAACATTATCTTGACCAACAGGAAAATTGTACCCACTGCACCAGTGGCCGGACCAAAGTGGCAATGACTTTGTGCCAGGAAAAGAGCTGCGACTCATCTGTCCAAATGTAATGTGGACAAGTCTCTGCAAACTGGCCCTCTAAGCCACTCTGACCCATAGCAATGAGTCTTCATCTTTCTAAAGGGAGCATATTTACTGAGCTCATTTCAAGTACCTGGAAGTGCCAGCTTGTCTCTATGTACCTTAGTGAAAACCCAGCTGACACCCCGGATGGGGGCAGCTGCCCTAGAAGAAACACTGCCAAGATAAATCAGTCCCATCCCCGATGATGATGCCCTGGGACCGCCCTTTGGTTTTCAGCATGAGGAGACGAAGCTCATGACAAAGCAAAGAGTTTCCTTAAACTCTTTCACAGCTCAGATGCACTGTGAGGGAAGGGACCTTCCTCCTCCTAATGAGCAAATGTGTTCAGAGTAAATGCACTCCTTGAAGGGCATTAATGCTTTCATCACCACTGGCTAATGAGCCCGAACTTGCACCTTGTACTAGATACTAATCAGATTCCTCTTTCTGTACTCTCTGAAGCAGTGCAATGGGAGCTGCCAGCAGGCAGTGATGCTATTTAAAAATAACGGCACATGGGTGTTCTTATTGAAGATTTCTGTCACAGGAGTTGGTAAAGGTCTAGTGCCAGACAAGACTGGGGCTCATTTTAATATGCACTGCATTCTTAATTTCTTTTAAAGTTATTATTAACTTATTCAATTTACAAAATCAAATAAAAAGACCTTTAACTGAAGAGTTACTATTTCTTGTATAATGTAATTTGATTTTTTCCCCTCCAATTTCAAATTACTTTATCCATGTTCTTTTTTTTTTGTAATCATTTGCATAATCTACAACACTTTCAGGACTTTCTTACTTTGCATAAATCAATTTCCCTTCTTGTTCACTTCATCTCTTTCAAGGGGATTCTTTTCTGCTTTACTGGACTTAAATTAATCCTCTGGAGAAAGCAGTGTCATGACACGGCCAGCATCGAAATCTGCATAATGAAAGCAATTTTTTCCATTTAAATTGGCACTCAAGAATATCACTGCTCATTAACAGACTTTAGATCTTTTATTTCATTTTGAGTGAGAAGGGCAACTATTCTTTCCCTAATATGAGTTTCTTGCATAAGAATTTAGTCAGAGACCTTTAAATTTGTTGCAGTGCAAGTTAGGTGCCTAAATGCCTTAAGAAAAACCTAGCCTGTGTGATTTGTAGAGTATTAACGTTGCTAGAAAGACTACCAGGATTTCCAGGCTTGATCAGAGTGGTGGTCTGTCTCATCTGGTTTCTCTCTGGGGTTAAAACTGATCTGAGAAGATGGTTGAATAATGGATGGATGTGGAATCACTTATGATGAAAGGAGAATTTCTGTCTAATTCCAGGCACTCAGCAGATGCTTTTGGTGGTGGTGGTCTCAGGTGAGGCTTAATACAAAATCTGTACTGAAACTTTTGACTGAGAAAAAGTGCTCAGTATAACAGAAGGAGAACTTCAGGAAAAAAAAAAAAAAAAGCTTGTAGGCTGGAAAGAGGTGAGATGCCAAATCTGTGTTGCTTGCCTCTCTGGTACAAGCACACAGCTGCAAAACAGCCACATCTGTTTCACTGGATGTCTCTAGGGGTATTTAGCCTTCCAGGGTAGATGCCCTCATGCTTTCACACAGTCTGATGGCTTTACCATTAATAATTCTGTATCTAGCTTTCACAGGCTGATCTCCTCGTGCACCTGTAGCCTTCTTCGGGTTCCAGAGGCTGCCCATGGTTGGCTGGTCTCTGTGGCCCTGCTTGAGGCTCTGACATGCCTGTTGTGCGCAGCTCAGCTCAGGCCTCCCCAGACAATGCTGCTGATTTAATGATTGTGGGCAATCTGGGCTCCACACTGACCTTTTCCATTCTGCCCTGTCACAGTTCCTCACAAAATACATGTATTACTGGTTTGGGTCCAGTTGTCAAAATAAAATCCTCTTTCTTCATAAGATGAAGATTATTTTTGTTATTTCACCTGCAACTCACTGTTTCAATTTGAATATTTTACAAGATCAAATACCAATGATATGTGCTTGCCTTTTGTTAAGTTTCCTGAGTTATGAATGAGGAGTTGCTTTTTGTCTCCTAAATACAATTATAAAGAGCATTTAAAGACTGAGAAGAAAGTGTTGAGGCACCTATTTCTCCTGCATAAATGTGTATTTTCCAGTCATTGACTCTTCCATTGTCATTGCTATGATGTAGAAGGAACACCACAGAATAAATTGTACACAGGGAGCTTCTGATAAGAAAGTGTGTGTTTCAGAAACAGCACTGAAGGTTATATTTAATTTGGCAACATTTGTGAAAGACCTTTTAAAAATTGTTTTCCTAGTTAGTATGTATTATTCCAAACTACACGCCTTTGATTTTAGAAATTGTCAGAGGAAATGGATAATTTTCCCACAATTGTTAAATGTCTTGTTTGTCTTACATCTTCAGTGACAAATAAAAACTTCTGTTTATGCAAAATTTACTTATGCTAAAACTTGAAAACGATTTACATGCCAGAAAAGTGGAAGACATGGTGATCTTTTCTATTCCAAGACACATTAAAAACAAAACTTCTGTCTGACATATTTCAAGGTACATCCTTCTATTTCTTCTTCCATCAGTCTTTCCCTAATGCCCTGATTTCTGTGAAATAAACATAAGAGGAAAGAAAGAGCTTTTGGTCTTGGATCAACATTATTTTCTAGTTCATTTGTCAATGTTTTTTAAATGACATACCTTGGTTGGTCAGATGTATAACAGCAAAGAATTAAATCTTTTTGGAAAATGTATCCTATTTATCCCAATATCTTTCGAGAGCTGCATTTGTGAAGGCACTCACATTTTCTGCATCCATTCATGGACAAGATGCCTAGAGCTGGGTCAAGAGGAGAAGAGTGGTGATAGTGACAGTCCGTCAACTGGACACTGGGAGGATGGGGAGGGGCAAGCTGAGTTTGGTTCCTTCACCCTGTGTTTCTTCAAATGTGATGTTGCAGTCACTGGATAACATGGTTGGTGCATGTAAAGGCATGGTGTAACTTGGACCTAAATCTTCCATTTCCTTGTGACTGTGCCAAACCCTTGGCAAGAGGGGAGTAGCCCCATTATTGAAAGGCAGCAACCTTGCTCAGGCCTTCGGACAAAAGTCAGTAAAGCATTGACATGCTTCACAGCACTGGCTGTGGATAGACCCACCTGCCAAAGGGGTGTTGCTTTCTGAGCAGCATTTTCTTCCTGTCATCCTCCTGCTGACAGCATTATAACTAAGTGCTTCCTGTCCAGGCTGCTCTTTCCTTAGTTCCTAACCCTCTCCAAGCCCTGTACAATAGGGAACAAGGGGCTAGTTGTTCCCCTTCATGTTTGTACTTGAAACATTGGATTTCACTGGCTGAGGAATTTTCTTCCTTCTACCAGCCCATAGTTTTTCAGCCAGAAGAAAACTATTTGACTATTTTATGCCATTGTGAAGAGCAGATCCCTGGGGGTGCAAGAAGGACATTGTACTGCAAACCAGTAAAAAAACCTGCTGCAAAAAATTTAGACCTGGTAGACCTGGAGCTCCTATGGTCAGGATGGAAACTCCCTGTCTCCCTGAGGTCAGCTGATCATAGCAGTTGGAAGCCAGAAAAAGATCCTGCTACACAGCAGTCACCTATGTCAGTCTCTAATATTGTTTTCTATTTGTATTATGTTTTCAAATAAAAACAGAAAGCATGCTCTTTATCCCAGGAGATTTCACTCTAATGGGTTGTTAATGAGCTATCAATTACTTATGCAGAAGGAAATACACACATACAAACACATATAATACTATTCCTTAGCTGAGGATTTTCTGTGCTTAAATGTTGGGGGCTTTACCTTCCTCACCTGGGTCACTGGCCCTCCATACATCTTCGTCTGCAATCGCTCTGTTACAAGGTCTAGCATGTAACACTTCAAAAAGGGTTGTACATCTGAGGATCACAGGCTCGTGCTCTAATCTCATGCAGCACTGGCAGTTCCCTGGGTAAGTTGATATGTAGCACTTCCATGCTATCAAGCAGTCCCAGTGTATTAATCAATCCTCAAGCCCTCTTGTGAAACTCGCTGGATGTTAATCTTATTTCTAGAGGCACCGTCTCCTTCTTGACTGCAGATTCTTGAATTACAATGGCTAAAAAGCATTTCTGTCCATTCACAAGAGGACCAGAAGCTAAACTTTCTTCCCTCCAGCCTTTGTCATTCACACAGTGAGGACTGATCATTGTCATGAGCTTGACCTCATAATGAAATCAGTGACCTTGAAGGTGGCACAGGCAATACAAATCCTCTTGTTCACCCCAAGTTTAGAAGCTGTTTGCCTGACTCCTTTGATCAGCTGCCTCATGAATGAGGAGCCCCCAGCAAGACTTGCCTGCACCACTTAAGTCGCTCCCTCCCATATGGCACAGAGGAAGCGTTTGTGTGGCCCAAGAGTATCAGGACACAGATCACTAAGCTCAGGCTGCTGTGGATTCTTTTCTTTCCTCAGGCTCCTCTCCTACATTTCTCTGCATATTCCATTCCCTATTAACCCTGTAGATGTCCATGGGGTAACCTCCAGCCCAGGGACCAACCTCATCCTACCACCCAATTGCCTTCCCTGCCCCACCAACTTCACTGCCACCTGCCAGAGCTGCCCATGCATGGGCTACCTGAGCAGAGCAGCACACAGAGGTTCTGGTAGTGGAAGTAAACACCAGCAGTGTAATAGAGTATAGAAAGTAATGTGAAAATGTAAAGAGATGCAAAATTGTAAAATAGTGTAGAAAGGAGATTTTAATTTTTAAAATGCATTACTTTTTTCCTGTTTGGGTGTGCATGTGTGTGTATTTGTGTGTTTGTGGCTCGACCGTGTCCAACAAGCTTAACATGCTGCAAATAGCCAGGCTGCTAAGGGTTAAGATATTTATGAACTTGTTAAGAGATGAGAACATTATGCACTGTTCACAATGTTTAATTTTAACTGCCACACTAGAGAGAATCTTTGATTACATTATCAGTTTCTTCTCATTGAATGTTAGTTGTTGTATCTTTTTTTTTTTTTGACAGCGCTATTTCTGTGTTAGAAAAGATACTTCTCCTAATTGACTGGAAATGGAGTATATTAATTAGCAGCCTTTTCATGCAGAGGTTTCCAGCTGCTGAAATCCTGGGCCTGTGTAGGGTTAAATGTCCGTCTAGAAGACTAATGACTTAACTGAAAACATTTTATCACAGATACAGAAAATAAATCCCCCTCCCAGATAGCCACAAGCCGTCTGTGCCAGTGAGGAAGGGAACTGTGCAAACCAATAAAACCTGACTGCTCCTGCCCCAGCAAACAGCAGCGATAAGACAAAAATCATTGTGAGGATCAAAGCTGCTGAGCTCCTTGGCCAGTGCTGATGCTGTGGGGCTGAAATGTGAGGTGTGCTGTCTGCCTGGGATGACATTCTCCACAGAAGTGCAGAGCTTGTGCCCTCAGCTGGCTCTCTCAGCATAGGAAAGGAGGGATAGGTGCTTTCGTGCCAGGTTTATGTGAGTGGGAATACCCTGGGCTGCTGCAGCTAGAAAATAGATACTGGTTTTTATCTGGAGTTTAAAGCTCAAGTTTTGATTCTCACAGGCTGCTTCTAGGATGGACGTGATGTGGACTCTGAGCTTCAGACGCGCAGCCAGAGAGACGTGTATCAAATTTCCAGCAGCTCTGAATTAAGCCTTAGGTGTTTGGCTTTTAAAATTTCCAATTTCTCCTCCTTCTTTAAAAGCAAAAATGCTTCCCATCATCCCACCTTTCCCCACATGCTTTCCCTTTCTTATATGATTCAACATAGCTGGCTGTGACTATAATAAGATGCAGCCAGTGATGCACCTACTGACTGTCAGTGGCATCCGTAGAACATGCAGGAGCAAAATGAACAGAAATCTCTCCTGGATCACAAACATTTAGCAGTGACAAGAACAGTGCACTGAATATTACACAAACGTTTGGCTGCATGAGCTTTAAGGCTTGCTTGCCCACAGGTAAGGAAATTAATTTGATGTTTAGATTAGGTTCGTGTCTACACACTGTAAGTATGGATTTAGTGGCTTTTTGGCCAGAAATTAAATCAAAGATGCTCAAACCCACAACCTCTAAAATGTTCTCTTTTCCAGAACTAAATCCTTAAAGGTTTAATTGTTAAACTGCCAAAAGTTTGTCTTGATGAGGACAGAAAAATATCACTCCTTCACCCACAGAAAAATGTGTCTTGGCTGGGTGGATGACTACTCTGTAACTGCTGCCTCACATTGATTTGTTCAGGGGAAAAAGTATATAAAAATAAATCCTTCAGGGCAAGAATCACATCATTTTACTTTACACATTTAATTTTTCAATGCGAGACCTCTCTGTAATTTTGCAAAAGCAGATTTCTGTAGTAGGAGCCATCTTTATTCTAGCAAGTTTCCTTAAAGATGTCCCTGTACACCACTACCACAGACATATACAATACACCCACCTACTTCAAAAATACTGGGCTGCAAAAACCAGGCACTGAAGACACAGTGTGACAATTGTTTGTACAACTTGAATTCAGTCCAATTGCATGACTGTGTTGTGGCACAGTCTTACACAACCTTTCTCACTTGGACTGTTGCAGTGTGATGTGCATGGGAGAAGGTAAGGCACTCACTGAGCAGATGGTCAATATTCTATTTTATTTGCTTATTTCTCCTGTTTGTAGCCTCATCTATTGCAGACTTTTCAAACCAGTTCTGAATAAAGATTTGTCTATTTTCCCCATGCCCTTTCTTTAGCCTTATTATTACTTTAGCTTTCTGATTACTTCTGACACTGCTTTAGCTGCACTTTCTTGTAGATACTGCCTCTTTTGGTGGATGGAGGGTTGAGGCACTATGAGATCAGGTCAGGGTGGTGTGTGCCTGGCTGAAACAGCTGGACCTACTTTTTCTTGAGCAGCACACACAAGGTTAACTGCTCAGGACATGGTTCCCATATTCTTCAGCTGCAGGTGCTATAATGGAGGGGAAAAGAAAAGGAGGAGCTTCCCATAGAAAAAGGGGAATGTCAGTTCTTGACAGTAGGCTTAAGTGACTGGACCTTGCAATGATGAAGGAAAATAATGGAAAGATGATCCATGAATAGCCAGACTCCCGCCAGTACTGCCACGTTACGGAGGCACACACTGCCTGGATGCACTGGGGATCTCCAGGCTGGGCCATGTCAGAGGGATTTAACCCATCCCAGTGTAGTGTAAGAGTTTTGCTTCCCAAGAACAAAGCCTATGCAAGGAAACTTGCCCCATCACACAGCTCAGCACAGCTGTCTGTTCCTGTCACAGCTGGAGGGTCTCCTCAGTCAGGTCCCACCAAAGGAAATCTGCACTGCAAGGGGTAAAGGGGCAGCATCACCTTGTGTGGGGAGGAGTCCTGCTGGGACAGCCTTCAATCCTAATTCTCCTGTGCTCTTCCCTGAAGTAATGAGCTGCAAGAAGGAATTTTCTTTTTATAGAAAGTTACACAAAGGAACTACACAAGTTCTTTGGTTCTGCCTTTGCATCCCAAAATATACAACTTTCTTCTTGATACTGTATGATCTTCAGTTACCATACAAAAATAAATTCTTTGCAGGAGAATGAGGGCAAGCTGAAAACTTATTTATCATCCAGCCATTATAATGTGGTTGATGATCAAACAACCTGTGAAGCTGAGATAATTTTCTTCATCTTCAAGTAGCCACTGGAAAGCCTCATTACATGCCTGAAGTTGCATTGCTTAGCAACAACATTTCAGAAATTCAAGTTATCAGCATGATCACTAATAAGACGGTAAGCTGCAAAAGAATCCTGAATAAACTAGATTCATTTGCATTTCAAAATAAATGAGAGTAAATGTCAGATTGTGTTCTGGAGTATATGAACTCTCCTTAGCACAGATATATTGTGTTTACTCAAGCATTTGTACAATGGAGACAAATATGAAATGTTTCTAAAATTTTAGAAATGCAGCATGTCTGTGGGCTCCAGATATTTTACTACTCTTCAGCTGTTAACTTTATGTAAAGAAGTCTGCTACCAGCAAAACATACTGTCAAAGTGTGGCACGCACAAGAACAACTAAAAGGGTTATTTTCCATGGCAGGACACGAGTATGAATGAGGATAAAGATACAATTAACACGCTGAAGTGTACAGGATCCATTTGAAGGCCTGTTTGGTTTACAGAACCAATTTTGGGAGCATTTCGTTAAATGTTGCAATTCCTTGGGGAAGAAATTTGTTAAATGTCATATGAAATGCCTCCATGGCCTCTGTGTAAAAATGCAGACACTTAAGAGACGCATGGTTCACAAATCCATAGTAAATCTGTGATATTTCTGCAGCCCCAGATTTCTGATGAAGCGTACAGAAAACAGTCATGGGAGCGCTCAGTGAAAATGAACAATAAGCCAACCCTGCCGGTAACATGTTGCCTTTCTCTGATCTGGTCATAACAACGAGCTGATCAGCCACCAAGGACAAAAGTACCTGTCAGTGACCACAAACCAATTGGTTTGAACTTGTCACTCATAGGAACAGCTTTTGAGGGAGAAACCCTGCTTGTTCCTGTTCCTTTACAGGCAAGCCTCACCTACCTTGAGGGCGGAGAAGAGACCGTGTCTTACTTGCCTGCTTGTAGCCAGTGGGCTCCTTCTCTAGTCAGCATGGGCATGGGTATTCAGGCACTTCCAAAAGATGCCACATTCCATCAGTGTAAAACTTCCTCTGGCTGCAGAGGAGGCCTCCCAGCCAGCTTTGACCCATTGTTTCAAAATGTACACACTGAACTAAAGAAGAAGATTTTTTTTTTTTTTGAGAACACCACTGGGACAAACAAAGTTAGATATCTGAGTTAGATACTTCCTTCTACACCACCTCCCAAGAAAAGAACAAGACTCATCCTCCAGGCGTTCTTTTAGTATTAGTAGTCAGCAAATAAAGACAAATTCCAAGCCAAGTTTTCTCTAGTCTAGAGGTCATTCAGTGGGAGAGCTCTTTTCCCTGCAAGGGAAGAACATGAATCCAAATGACAGGCAAACATATCTGAAGGAGAGGAAAAGAGCTTGGCCTTGCAAAAAAGACAAAGGTGAGGCTGTTTGGATACTTCAAGAATATGAAGATGCCTAGTTTTAATGACACCCTTTCTTTCAAAACTGTTTGCAAAATATTTTTTGTACAGTACAGAATTACTGGTTTGCTGTAGTATTCAGGTCTTTTCCCACCTAAAGATCTGGCCTGCAGTTATTTCACCCTGCAAGCAGTTATTATTTTAATTTTATATTTTAAAGAAAAAAACTAAATGCATGTGAAGCAGTATTCCACTTTATTTCAAAGCCTCATGTTGGAAATAGTTTGGAAAATGCTATAATTTTGAAAACTGCGAAACGTCTTGCATTTTGACACCCACACACAGCTCTTCTGGCCTACAAAATAAGGTAAGAATGGAAAATAGCTCATTCTAAACTTCAGTCATGTTTAATACTGAAAATAAAACATGTAGACAACCTTATAATTCTTATAAATAATGATTCTATGGTCCAGAGCAATAAATTTGAAAACTGCGGTTTATGATAATGTATTCTGCAGTGACAGTAGAAAAATAGGTCATCATTTTGAAAAGGAGAGAAGCTATCTGTCATGTTGAACACACTAACAGGAAATTTGAAGTAGTTTGAGAGGCAGTTAGTCCAAGATATTGCTCTTCTGACCCCCATGTCCCCAAGCACAACATGTGAGTGGAGAGCTTGTGGTCTCCACGGTGCAGGCACAGTTACTGCATGTGTCCATCTCCAGGCTTGTTATATTTGGTGTTAAGAATCTATCTATGTATATGTCTGTATTACAGATTATCAATCCGAATGTCATTAACTAAGCCACATGAGTTTTACTGTTATTGAAAAAAAAAATAAAAAGGAGGAAAAACTGAAACAAAAGAAACACGTTTAAAGAACAGGAATGCCTGTCCTTGGCTGTGTGAAAGGCATGATCAACTGCAAGTCCCTGCAAGGTACAAGCTACCCCAGAGCAGTGAGTCATGTTTTATTTTTACCCAGTTAAACACAGGTGGCCCCATAGTTCTAATTTGTTATTTTTTTAGACAGATAATTAACACTTCAGTGGCTGGACTTCATCCGAAACCTGTGGATTACAGGGAAAAGTATGTTCAACCTGTACCGCTCCATTAGCACTAAGTCAAGATAGTAAAGCCTGTGGCAGAACTTGGTTTTAAACTTTGTTTTCAAGTCTCAGGGACATGTTTATCTCTGCAGGTTTAGGGTGTGGGGAGAGGTTCAGTTCCACACAACTAGGGAAGGATGCTGAGCCTGTGCTTCACAGCATATTTGATACAAATCTTTTTCCAGCAAGACAAAAGCGAAGTTTTCTTCACTTAATTTGCTTTCCAAATTGTCAGTGTCTGATTCATGGTGGTCTGACGTTTTATTTTTTCTTTGATAATTGATTTATATGTCTTGTCCATTTTATCATTAAGTTACAAAATCTCATTTTATTATACATTTGTTTTACTTTTTTCCCCTCCCACACTCCATTTTGAGCAGGCAAGAACATCCTCAGGCTTTTCCTTGCTTTCCTCTCAGCTTTGTTTATCTTTACCCAGTGCTCCTGAAAGTGCACTGCTTATTCAATATCTCAGGAATAGTCTGCTTCTGCACTGATCTCTGCATAAACTCACAGTAATTGGCCTCCAGCAGGAAATTTAACAAGTTCATGGAAATTCTTGCATTTCAACACTAATTTTGAAACACAAAGGTTAATGGCAAAGTCAACTAAGAGCCATTTGTTACAAAAGTAAATAAACTGATTTGTCTTCAGTTGACTTTGCATCAAATAGATGCCTGTAAAACATCCAATAATAAATGTGCATCATAAAAATTGTTCTTGAAACATTGAAAAGGACACTTCTGACCAGAAAAGAAAGGCCTCTTCTCACCAGCAGTGAGTATTGAAAGGTTGGTTATTTCAGTCAGTACTTGGGACTTTCCATGCATGCAGACTTGAGCAAAGTGATTCCAGAGGACTATTCACTGCCCTAGTCCCAGATTTTACTTTTTTCCTGTAGCGGCAGTATCTGCACTCCTCCTTAAAATGAAATGGCCGATGTTTATTTCAGTCATTCCATTAGCTCCTTCTGTGTAAAGATATATATTAAGAGTCCAAAGGTATTCTCACAAAGCTCTCCTGTGAGGAATTTCCAGTAAAAAAAAAAAATTATAGTGGTAATATTGCTGAAAAGCGAGGCCCATCATACAGTGAGTTTGTGCTGTGCCTGAGCCACAATCTCGGTTACCACTGGGGAGACTGATGGATGAAAAGTTGGACATGACCTGCCAATGTGCACTCACATTTCCTCCAAGGAAGAAAACAGGCAGGTATGGTGGTGGTTTATAATGGGAAAACCCAAAGTAGGAAGGAATTGGAGGAAAGAAATCCCTGAAAGCAGAGCTGTCAGAGACTTTTCTGTTTGCCCGGACTAGCAGTGGGAAGGAAACAGGACTTGGTAAGTCCGGGAATTTCCTAGCCCCAGGCAGTAACAGCAGCCTATTTGGCATTATGGATTTATAGATATATCGATAGTATTTTTCACAGTTTTGAAATGGACATTGTGAGATTTCATATTTCTTAATATCTGGCCTTGAGATATTTTCTAGGAGTAGAATTCACTGCAACTTTTACTAGTTCAGCTTTACTAAGATCTATTTAAAAGTTATAGAAATTTCTCTTTATATGATGTACAGTAGTACATTGAAACCATAACATTCTCTTAAAAATAACTATTTATGACTTTACATCAATATTGTCTCAGTTAGATTGGGAATGTGTATCCTTAAGTATGGAACTAGGCAGCTGAGGCTGGATATAAAAATCCATCTGGGTTCAGAGGAAGTTGTTATCAGTGCCCAAAGAGCTTAACGGAGAATTACCTCATATTTTTCTTACAAAAACTACACTAGACTGCCCTATTGTGGACCTGAAGAGAGCAAGCTGCTAATAATTTTCATTTCAACTGTTTTCTCAAGGCTATCTTGTGGTCTGACTAATAGGACCCCCAGGGATTTTGGTGTTACTGAGTGGATTTCCCACACAATATATAGTATGGGTTTGACTTTTTCCAGACTACAGATGGCTTTAGTTGCTAATCTCTGCAAATTCATACTGACCTCTTGTTTGTGCATGGTTCTCTCCTTAAGAGGTGATTCAATCTGCCTCCTCTGTCATTCCTCTTGCAGCAATTGGAAAATGTTTTAAACCATTCTGGAAATGGACTTTTAGTGGTGGGCTCAGTCTCAGGAAAATAAGAATCTCCTCCTCGTTTCCTTGGGTTTTTCCAAGGAAAGGCAAAGAAAGGCAAAGTTTTTCCAGGGAAGGCAGTTTTCTGGCCAGTGAGAAGAATAAAGGGTGTGTGGGGAGGTGGCGTAGGGCACAAAAATACTTCAGAAAATGTCATTTAATGCTCTAGTTCTTACTTTAGCAGTTGGCATGTTCTTGTTTTGCACCTTATTCTGTTCCTGTCGCAAATAAACTAGACTTTCTCATTTATCTTTGAGTCATCATATTACTGAAGACTAAAATTCACTGTTTCTTTACCATTTCTAGACACACTTTTGGGGAGCGAGGGGCGTGACTGTGCTTCCTTTTCTCACGAGAAGATATTTTAAGCCTTTTGCTATAAAATTATCATTCGGGTAGCTCCCCGGGAGCAGTGTCTATCCTCCCGTATTCCCCTGGCACAGACAACCTTTAACGATTTCTCATGGGAGACTCTTGAGCTCCATCTTCTGGAAAATCTGGGGAAAAGTTGTTTTGCCGAGCTGGTTCCCGTGAAAGCTGGGCGGGTTTGGGGCAGTGGCCAGCAGAGCACAGCAGGGCAGATGTGCCCGGGCTGCCACCCAAGGCAAACACCCGCCTTGCACCCCCATTTCACACGTTCTCGAAGGAAAAATACAGCCCTTGCAACACATTTGGAAAATACTGGTACAGTTCCACGGCAGGAACCACCCAACGGGTCCCTTGGGCAAAGCCTTTGTGATTATTTTGATGTTAACAATTGTCTCATGGCTGGGTGGAAATGGCTTTGCAGACCCATTACTCTTGGTTTGAACATCGGCATGAACAGGTTTCCCCAAGCCAAATGTGAGCGTACATAGATACCTTCAACTGTGTTTTTCAGCCTGTTGGATGCTTTCTGTGTTTTAGCTTCACTGAGGTGCAGGTGATTTAAGCATTTCTGGCTGGCACTGACAGGCTGTTTCTCTTTGTTACAGGACAGGCTGAATCAACACTTCACATCATACTCTTACCTTGATCTCCCTTACTCAGCCACCCAACTTTTTGTGCTGATTTCAAAGCCACACCATCAATTGCAAGAATTTCCCTCTGTTTCTTCTGGGCCACTTCTCTCAGGCCAGAGTGAATGTAGCCTCCCTCCAGCCCTGCCCACACAGACGAGCAACCTGGGCTGACATGCTGGCACTAGCTTTGCTGCAGCCTGCTCCCTCATGGACTACTGCACCAGCAATCCTGAGCCAGAGGGAAGGAGGGGGAAGGTGGTCTCCAGGGAATCCTGAACATGCTTTGGTGCCTGTTGGTTGTCAAAATTGGGACGTTGAAGCAGGACTGTCCTCCTCATGTGTGCAAGGGCCAGCACATGCCAAGATACAGTCAGTTCCCAGAGATTCTCAGGCTTTTGAGTGTTTTTGCTCCATGGCACTGAGTACTTAAGGGTCCTTTGCCCCATGTGCACTCCATAGGGCCACAGCTGAAGCACTGCATGGGAGCATGGCAGCAGCGGTCTGGGGAGCACGGGGCCAGGTGGGGAGCAAAAAGAACCACAGAATTTGTAGAAATCTTCTTGTGATCTTCAGCAATACATTCAGTCCTCTCCTTGGGGCATGCCTGGAGAAATGCACTTTCATTGCTACAGTAGTGCCCAGAGGCACCAAAACCTGAAACAGGAACATCAAAAAGAGATGGTTACTGCCCAGAAGAGGATGAAAGCTGTGGGCATCTGTAGGCAGAGAGATCTTATGTCTTTACTAGGATATATAGGGCTGAAAAGGGCAAATCTTTATTTTAAATATTTGATTTTCATAGGAGCTGAGTGGGATCAGGAGGGAAATTTAATGCCATTAAAAGAAATATGGATTCAAAGTTCCATTTGAATCCAAGAAAAATTTAGGTTACTGTGGACATCAAATAATCCAATCTACTATTCTAACCAGGGTCAATTTCAAAGTTATGTAGCGATCTCAAGGTTGCCTGGGACTTTGTTCAGTGAAGTGCAGCAAATCTTCAGATTTGCTGGGACTTCACCCTGCATGGGCTCTGGTTCCAGCATGTGACCCACTCACTGAGATTTCTGTTTTCCCATTTTCCCTATATGTGGATGGAAAGTGCCTTGCTGTAGCTTGTGACTTATCTCTGGTCCTATCATGGTACATCTCTGAGAAGTCAGTCTATGTCTTCTCCATGGCCCTAATTTGTAACTTAGTTTCAAAAAACACCTTCTTTCAGAGGAAAGCAGTGGAGAAGTTGTAGTCTGAATAAGAATTGCACCATCGTCTTGAAATGTTTTGTCCAATTCTGAAAAAAATAAAGGAACCTAAACAAAGGAAAGCAGTGCTTTCACTGCCTGAATGTCAACAACAATAAAATTTAAGCCTACCATCAGCCTCAGAGTAATTCAGTGTTTTTACTTTCAACAGCACCATTACAATATTATGTTGAAAATAACCCCAGTTTCACTCACCAACCTGGGGGAACTAAAGCTCTTCTGATACAGAGTGCTGGCACTTGATCTGATACTAGAAAATCCTCTTGCATTGCCAGGATCTGAATCCTTCATGAACACACATGTCTTCCAGGAGAAATCAGGGTGCCACTGGGTCCCCCTGGTTATCATGCATTTAATTCAGAATAGGTGCCCACTCTATTTACATTGGGTGTGTTACTCTGATTTAATGTGATCAAGTTGTCTTATGGCAGAAATAGAAGAGAAATATCTGGAGTTATGTCTGAAGGCTAAAATGAAAGGAGGTTTTTTTGAAGAGTTCATTGACTGCATGGATACAAAAATCCTGTACTGAACAAGTGCTGTATGCCTGCAAAAGGTTTCACCTGTTTTGACAAATAATCTCTGCATTTCAAACACAAGATTTTCCTCTCGAAGAAGGGAAAGCAAAGATAAAAAGAAGTGGGTTGTTACAAATACTGTCATATTTTGAGGTTACTGCTAAGAAGATGTTGAAAGTTCTTAGCCCTTACAAGACAGGGAAAATCAAGTTTGTTTGGGAATCAAGATACAAAACACATTCTCTCTTCTCAATTAACAAAATGCAAGGAGTAAATTTTCCTTCCTCCCAATTTTTGGCAACATTCCCCCAGGTTAGGAACAGAGTTAAGCAGATGAAGATTTGCACAGATTTTTCGTGGTCCCCCAAGGCTTTCCTCTGAGTTTCCCTTCCCACAGGACAAGCTGCAGGTGCCTTGGCAGGGAAATGTGGGAATGCTGGGGGAGAAAGGCATGCTAGAACAAGGCATGCTAGAACAAGGGTTCTTGTGTCCTTCGTTCTGTTTAGTCCTTTGGACTCTCAGTGTTGGCTAAGTATATGTGTGCAGCTCTGGCATATGGTATGGCCTGTGAGCACAAACATACCATAAATATTACTAACAAAATTTTCTTATTTTCCCAGCACCCTCAGAACAACGTGGTGAGCACAGACCTGGACCAAACACTGGTTGAAGGAAGAGATGACAGGACTCTTCCCCTCGTTGTAAGGTACCCAGCAGAGGGTGCAGTCCTCCACCCTCCACGCACCTGCACAGCAAGATTGATTACATGAGCAGGACCAGAGGAGGGCCATGAAGTTATTCAGAGGGATGAAACACCTCTCCTATACAGACAGGCTGGGAGAACTGGGGTTGTTCAGCCTGGAGAAGAGAAGTCTCTGAGTTGACCTTAGAGCACCTTCCAATGCCTAAAGGGGTCCTTCAAGAGAACTGGAGAGGGACTTCATACAGGGGCACATAAGTGATAGGACAAGGGGGATTTGCTTTAAACTGAAAGAAGGTAGGTTTAGATTAGATATTAGGAAGAAATGTGAAGGTGAGGCACTGGAACAGGTTGACCAGAGATGTTGTGGATATCCCATTCCTAGAAATGTTAAAAGGTGGGGATTTGAGCAGCCTGGTCTAGTTGAAGGTGCCTCTTGCCCATCACAGGGGTTTTGGAACTGGATGACTTCTAAAAGTCCCTTCCAGCCCAAGCCGTTCTGTGATTCTATGATTAGACACCTCTATTAAAGCAATATCAGTCTTCTAAATAAAACAGAAGTTTTATTTTTCCTTCTAAAAGGCACAGTGTTGTGCAAGAGCTCAGGGGATGCCAGAGGATTAGACATGTCTGGAAGCAGCGCTGAGAAGGGCAGCCAGTGGTGGGTGAAAGGGAGAGGAAGAAAAGAACTGTGACCTTGGGGTGAGGTGGGACTGCCCCAGAAGAAGCCAGCCTTGGCAGGAGTAGTGGGGCCAGGGGCTGGCAAACTTGGGAAGAGGGAGATGTGAGCTGCCCCGAGGGAATCATGGCTCCTGCATTCCCCACAGACAGTGGGACAGCCTCAGGTGAAGGGCAGCCTGGGCAGGACCTGCTCACAGCTCTTCCAAGGGATTTCCTCTCTCTTACAGTAACTCTGGGATCCTGTAATGGAAACCAGTGGAACTGTCACTGCTCTGTGTTGTCTTTCCCATGCCATCCACAAAGTAATCCAGGCCCTGCCCTCTCTTCCTGCACAGAAGGCAAGATGAAAACCACAGCCAAGAGTGCTGCCAGCATCATCCTTCCCACTGCCGTTTCCTCTCTCCTGCTAAGATGTGGTGCCTGCTGAGGGTCCAGGCATCCCTATCCAAGGCTCCCCTCCTCACCACACTTTGCACAGCGTCTCAGATGTATCAGGCAGGAAATGTGCTGTTTGCTGTAGTAAAGCAACCAGGAATACAGATTTTTCTAGCCCTTTGAGGTGGTTTTAATTAATTTCCATTACTTTCCCACAGCAGAGGCAGGATTGCTTCTCTTGTGAGCACAGAGGTTTTCCACCTGTGTGGCCTTGATCACTTCTAAATGCAAGCACTTTGGCAAGGAAAAGGTGAAGAACACATTTGCTTTTCCCCCCAGCATAAACCTACCAGTGTTTGTTTTTCCAGAAGCAAATACATCCAAAGGAAGAGAGGTTTTTAAAACTTAAAAATTTGGAAATGAAGGCTCCTTGCCTTTTCATTTCTAGTGTACAGAAAGATTTCCCATCAGTGATGAATAAAGTCCACATGAAGTTTCAGCCAGTGGCTCAGATAAAATTTCTTCACCCAAATCTTAGCTGCTGTAAACACTCCTGCTTAACCCTGAATCAGAAGTCTGGAGGGTCAGGAATAATAAAAATAAAACATCTAGACAGGGATGAATTATTATTAACAAGGAAGACCACAAATACTTATTGCTCTCTCTCCCCACAACTTTTTTTTTCTTTTTTTTTTTTTTGAGAGTAAGTTTAAGAAAAAAGTGAAAAAACTGCAATGCAAAAGAAAACTCCTTTTTGCATTGTTTGTGTCTTTGCTGGCCTGGAAGTGCCCTGGGAAGTGCACTGCAGCAGTGATGCCATCCCCTAACATGTGTTTCTTTCAGCTGTGTACAAGTTGTGTTCCTGGCTTCAGAGCACTGTTTCTCAAAGGCAGTTTCTCTTTTGCCTACTCATCTCTTTCACCCTCTCTCTCTGCTTTACCTATATTTTTCTCCTTTCTGCTTTGCTAGTTTTTGCAGTAAATTAAGTAGTCTGCATGCTTTTCATTACATATATCATTTCAAACACAGAAATTTTCAATCCATGTTGTATATCCTAAATCTACTTGAAAAGCATCATGCCTCACTTGAAATCCCATTTTTTGTGACATTCAATAGCAACATCAGCAGTTTTGGCTACAATCCTTTTAATTACTTTTTCCTTGATTAAGACAAATTTGTTTCCCAGAGTTATGTGTTTGCACAAAAATACAAAGGACAGAAAAATCCTAAATCAACAAAATGACACTGTTTTTGAAAATTACCCTGACTGCAAATATTTATCACTCGAACATCTGTCAGAGCTGTACATCCTAGAAACATTTATACTAAGTTTTTTCTTAATGCAGATGGAAGGAAAGGTGAGAGAGGGAGTTTAGAACCAAAATTACACAGCATAAGAAACATAATCTAATCAAGTGTCTAAAGTACATAGATATTAATTTGTCTCCTGCTCTTTCCTAAAAAAAGCTCAAGTCTTGCTCTGTTTTTTGTTTGGGGTTTTTTAAAGTTTCCTTCCTCTCTCACCTCAATTCAAGAGGTTCAAGTTGAAAGAGAAGCTGATACATTTCTGAACATAATTTCAAATAGAGATAAAACTGATATCTTTTTTTTTTACAGTGGAACCCAGATAACAGCCAAACTCAATATTATTTTTAATATGAAAAATTCCACATCTTATCAAAATTCAAGAAAGTGTGTGCACACCTAGGAAGCAGTTGTTGAAGGAGGCAGTCTCTATGTGCTCATCCCAAATGATCCAGCTGTTACCCAGCTGACACCCTTCTCTTGAGGTGCAAACTTTAACTTCAGTCCCTGCGGTCAAAATAACAAATGACTGAAGAGCTTTCAGCTCATGTTGTAAATGCAGTGTGCTCACAAGAAACATCTTGAAAAGAAACCATTAACTGAATGTTTAGTCACTGATAATAGGATTGTCCTGATTGCATAAAATACTCAACAGACTTCAGGATGTTACCAGCTCTTCAAGATACAACTAGAGATGTCTTTCTGGCCCTTGAGGGGCAGAGCATGTCAGCACCATATGCCAGGTCTTTCAAGACAAATGTTTAACAGGCATAAGGAGATTTCTAGGTTTGCTGGAACAAGCACCAAAGAAAGGCCCTGCTGGGTCAAACCCAAGGTTGCCCAAGATGTTGACTCTGCCTGCAGCAGACGACTAGGGAATACCTGCGTGACAGTACATGGTACCCTTCCAGCCTCTGCTTGTATTCAGCACCTGAGTTAGAGGTGTTTTCTTTGCATTTCTTTGAATTTCTGTCTAGAAGTTGAAGGCATGTTTTAAATTTCACAATGACCTTAGGCCAGCTAAGGAATGGCCAAGCTAAGGCACAGCAAGGTCAACAGAATTGCCTCTCTCTCAATTCAGTGTGACTCAGAGGCAAAATGGGAGCAGGAAACTGCAGTGCTGTGACCACAGTATCCATGCCCAGCTAGGGGACAAGCCATGACTGGGAAAAAAAAGGGCGTCTTCTATTGGTGTCTGAGTGCCAGTAGGGTTTTTTTTTCCAACAGCATGCTTTTGAAAGCTGAAAGCCACTTTGGACTAGGAATCTTTCCAGTATGAGGTGGAAGCACATGCTGAGTTTTCACAGCTTCCTTTTTTTTGTAGGAAAAGCAGCTGAGAATTTATAACACTGTTTACAATAGGGATACACCAAACAACAGTCTCCATCCTCCTTCATACTCACAGCAGATATTTGATTTTGTCAGTGTTGATTTATAATGTTAAAAATTCTAGTGCTAAACCCAGGAACAGCAGGCATTTCCCAAGGCTCCTTACAGACCCGGCACATTCTCCATAGCTTTGAAATCTGCTACACTTAGACAATCTTTTCTTTTTCACCTATATTTTACTATTGCAACCCTTAATTGACCAAAAGTGCATAGGTGATCTTGGCTGAGTACTGAATCATAGGACTTGTAGCAGCAGAATCCAAAGCTGGCAGCTCCTTGGAGAAGAAAAGTCGTCCAAAGCACTCTGATGCTTGTGGTTTCAGGGTGTCTGTCACTCACTCTGGGTAGAAAAGGGACTGTGTTAAGGACAGCCAAGGCTACATACAAATTTTTCAAAAAACTGTCAGAAATGTTGACTATCCCAAAAGACCTGAGTTTCTGGAAGAAGATGCTTGGTGCTTCTTTAAAACTCATATTTATTTCAGGCTAGGTCCCTGAGAGCATGAATGGGTCTTGGAAGTTCAGTTTTTGCAAGCAAGAGGTTTTTTGGATGCCAACTCAGCAATGTGCAGAACATAAAAAATAGTATTATGGTCTAGTCATGGGAAAAACTTGCCTTTTAATGTTTTTTTCCATTTTATTTATTTATGGAGGTGGGGATGGGGTGTATTAGATCTGCAGATCTTCTCAGCCAGAAAATCTTTATTCTTTTATAATTTAAATTTCTCTCTTATCTCTAAATTTAACACCTTGCTATACACATACTCACTCACAATTGTTTGTTGATAAAGAAAATGTGTTACTGAGCAATTTGCTTTGAACCTGCTCCTTATTTCTTTCCTTTTAAGTATCACTAACTTTCATTTTTTTGCATGTTTGCAGATTCTGCAGCATAGGATGCCCTCCTGTTGCCCTTAATTCTGATGTTAAGAAATTTGCTCCATCCCTTTGCAAGTGACTTTCTTCTATCAGCCTGCGAACAACAAAAGAGGCTTTAAGGATAAAAGGAAGAGGAAGCCAGATTCACTTTTTAATAGTCTGGGGACTGGACACTATCCCCTAGAATGGTGGAGCTTGACTGCAAAGCCTAGAGATGATTGAATTAAGCTCACACATGCAATGTGTTGTTCCCACAGGACAGCCCCGGGTGGACTTTCATCACTGGTCTTTTGCTAAAAATATATATATAAAAAAACCCCCAAACACTATCTGTAATCAATATGATATAATTCTTTCCTTTTCCTGCTTTCCACATTGCTGCTTTCAGTCTGACAATACCACAACCTTCAGAGTTACCTCTGCAGAGATCCTGCTCCCTCTGGAGTAGCAGTGGATGCTCTGCAGTCATTTGCTTCTTCCCTAAAGTCAGATAACAAAAGTTTCACATCTGAACATTTGTATCTTCTGGTTTATGCATTTTCTGGCTGGTCTATGTTTTTTTTTCTGAAATCTGCAGAATTTTATGCTTTAAAAATGGTACAGATTTAAACCAAACAGTTTGATTTTCTCTGCATACTACAGCTTAAAATTTGTTTTCAATAGCCTTCCCAGAATTTCCTCATTTTAGAGTGGTGCTGGTGCCCTCTATGTTCACATTAACTCCTTCAACATTAGTGCTTCTTTCTACACAAATGTCTTTTCTTATAAAGCTGGAGTTCAGCTTAACACACTATGTACTCCAACATACCAATTACTCAAAGATATTTTCTAAAAATAACCCAATTGCAAAACAATTTACTCTTTGACTCTTCAGACATAATCTTCTTAGATTGATAATCACCTCTATTAATAAGAACATGTTATCACACTCTTTAGAAATATTGTAATTCTGCATCAATAAAAGTACAGCCTTTTTTTCACCTGGAGGACTAGGCTAGGCCACTGAAAATAAACACATATTTTTGGAAAGTATTGTTCTAAACATGTCAAAGCAGCAGTATTTATTCAGTATTTGTATACAGAAAAAAATTGAAGGTGCAGGATGATCATGCTGCAGTATTAATTTCCTGCATAAAACCAAACTGTGTACTACATATCACTGAGATCAGATGACATTCAATTGATTCCAAATTAGAGAGGTGTAATGATCAAGATAAGCTGACACGATGCCCTGAAGAATAAGACTGTGAACAATTTAAGGTCAGAATAATGCTGTGATCAGTCACTTGTGGGCTTGTTGTCAGATAATATGTCCTGGCCATGGAGATTTGACTGAGCCATCTCTTTTACAGCCACAATAAAAATGAGTAAGAGTAGGTTATGTCTCCCATTCACTGATTTAATGTCAAAGCTGATGCTATCTGGTGGTGGATGTCTTACTGTAAAAGTCCTGGTGACCTATATTTTCCAGTTGTTAGTTGCTTGCAAAACAGTAATTGAAGGTGGAATTGTTTCTTCCACATTGGACAGCAAATGCTAAGGACTTGAAGAGGAGAGGTTCTCCTTGGCTCAAAGCAAGACCTGATCCTTTGGGATACAGTAAAGCTAAGGTTACCCATGCAGGTTTCCCAAATATGCCCTTATTTTATACTTTGTCCAAGCAGAATTCAGGCACTTCTACCATCTGTCTAGTTTTTCTGGACCAGTAACCGTCTCCCTAGACCCACTGCATAGTAATTCAAACCAGGTGTTGTCCTTAGGTGATAAAAACAGGTATGATGCTTCCATGAAACATGGAACCACAAAGGTTTGTGATGCCTGTGTCTGCAAGCTACATTAAGCCTTGGGCTCGCTGCCAGGGCTGCACTTTTGGTCCACAAAATGACATGTCCACAAAGTGACAGCTGACAGCACTGATACTTCCTGGGAATACAGGGCTGGTTACTTCCCCAGGCACACAGTGTGCTTTGAGAGATGCCAGGAAGAAAAGTGGCAGCCAGAGGCCCTCAAGCATTTTATGTTGCCCTGTGGATGTAGTGTGAGGAAGTGGGATTCCTGCTCAAAAGCATGACTCTTTTTCATGTGTCTCCAATAAAAAACATATGTAATACCCTTACAGGTGTCCATACCAAAGGAGATTCTTCAGATGGTGAAAAATGCAAACAACTATCAAGTTTTGTTACAAGCAGACCCATTCCTATTCATTGTACCAAGGTTAGGGATCAGATGTGCAACAGCTTTAAGTGCCTAAAGATAAAGGAGGCCGCTATTGAAAGCAATAGGAACAAACACCAAGGTGATTTGAAATTGTGATTAGAATGGACATAGCTACATTGGCAAGCTCCTTAAAAACTGGAAAAGATGGATAAACCTGGCCCACACACCAGAAACAACACCACGGTGAGCAGTTAGGGTGGTGATGGTTCAGACAGATTTTGGCAGCGTGTTTAAAGTGGGAGAGCATTGCCTAAATAGCATTTACATCTTCCCAAGAACTGTTTTAGCTGCATACTGCAGCGGGGAGAAAAAAATCCCCTGAAACCTCCAAAATATGGATTGCACTATATTTCCACGGCTTTATAAGATGCTGTAACAAAATCAGCTCATGAGATCATGTAAAGAAAGGCCTGCGATAAATCAATACCTTTAAGCAGCCTATCTGGATTTTGGGAGCACTGCACATTTTGAAACATGGCACATCCTCAGATCTGGCTATTTGCCTCACACACCTGGGAGGATCTGTGCTGAGCCTGTTTCATGATCTCTGTTAGCGAGGCTTGGCTTTATTGGCTGAGGGGCCAAATCCTTCTCTGCCACACCTTGCCAGAGGGCAGCCGAGGAGCACAACTCCAGGGTTGTGCTCTGGTGACCCAGCAGATGAGCCATAGTGAGGAGCGGGTGAGGAGGGGTCACAGCTACAGGGCTGGGAACTCCCATTTCTCCTGCAGGGTCTGTGCTATGAAAAGGGCTGAGGAAGGCTGGGGGGTGATGAGTGTGGCAGGGCTGAGCAGCCTTGCTCTGCCCTCAGCTATGGCATCGTGTTCATCCATGCTGTGCTTAATTAGCATCACCTCTGAGTGCCAGTATCTGAGACACTCTCTATAGCTCTTCCTGAAGCTGGGGCAGGTCTCCCATGGGCCCCCTGTACCTCTTTTCCCTCCTTAAAACACCATGAGAAAGAGTTAATTTTATGAATAACATGCAAGTGACCCTGAGACTTGTATGCTCTCTTTCTTCCTATAGTTGTCTTTCCACAGTTTAATGCAGCTATTACCATAACGCATTGGTGGTTTGCTGAGGGCTGCAGACATCACGTACAAGGAGCTTTCTAAAAGCTTGCAGTTCTTTTTCAGAGCTGATAGTGCCTTTCTTGTGTTGCTATCCTCATAGATAACTTTGATCTCACAGGTTGTAGCACAGCAGGGCAAATAGCAAGTGCTGGGAAGTGGGGCAGAGTGCCTGAAGAGCCGAACGCATTGTTTCTGGTTTATGACTGGGATCAGAGCTTTGCTGTCCACTGTTACAGGTGTTTACAGTTACTTTTAGCAAGCTTGAGGCGGTATCTCACTGATTACCTAGCCTCTTACTTCATGAAAAACGTTTTGGTGCTGGAGTGTGTCCAAAGAAGGGCAATGAAGCTGGTGAAGGGTCTAGAGTGTAAATCATGTGAGGAGCAGCTGAGGGAGCTGGTGCTGTTCAGCCTGGAGGAAAGGAAACTCAGAGGGGACACCCAACCATTGTCTACAACTGCCTGAAAGGAGGTTGTAGCCAGGTGGGGATTGGCCTCTTTTCCCAGGCAACTACTGACAGGACAAGAGGAAATGGCCTCAAGAGGCATCAGGGAGGTTCAGGTTGAAAATCAAGACAAATTTTTTCACAGAAAGGGTTGTCAAGCATTGGAACAGGCTGCCCAGGGAACAGGTGGAGTCACCATTCGCATTCAAGAAATGACTGGACACAGCACCTAGTGCTATGGTTTAGTTGGCACAGTGGTGTTCAATCAAAAGTGGGGCTTGACGATCTTGAAGGTCTTTTCCAACCTTAATGATTCTATGTTTCTAACTGAATTTACTTTTAAGTCCATGCACAGGACAACTTAACAGCTCTGAAGAGCTTGATGTGCAAAGTGACTTCCAACTTCCTGGTCGCCTAGAAAACTTCACAAACATGAAAAAACAGCAGAAATAAAGAGCAAGTTTATTTCTGGTTTGAGGTTGTAAGCACACTACCAGTAGAGGTGTGGTAAAAGTCTCCAAATGCACATGCAAAATTCTCGTGCAAAAAGCTGCTCTCTCTTGCACCTGCAGGTCTCCACAACCTTCCTCACATGCTGCACTAGCTTGTGTGCAATGCAAACAGCTGCAACCATTATTCCCATTTCTGTACATGCCTTGTGAAGGCAACAGGTCCTGTAAGCAGTCTCAACCACAGCAGCAATCACAGGTCTTGCTTCTGTTCCAGGAAAAATTGATTAATTTGACCTGGTCACAATAAAAACACAGGATAAATTGAGTAAACGCAATCTCAATGTATCAGGATTTAAATGCCACTAGCAATAAAATGAGGTAGAGCAGGAAGCAATAAAACTCAGCAGTATTAAACTCGTATTATACAACCACTGTGGTATTAATGAGCTCATTTTGCACATTGACAACATGTGCAATGCAGCTGAGCTGGTGTCAGTATAATGAGTTTTATCTTTTTACTCCCATTCTTATGCATTTCTAAATTCATACTGGAGATGATGCATAAACTGAAATTTATTTTTTTCTCTTTCAGTTGAAAAGAAAGACATCCCCAAAAACCCATCTTCCAGCATTGCTGCCACCACCCACACATTTCACATATTTTAAAAATTCACTATGAATAAAACCACACACATTCAAAGTAAGTCAATGTTTAATTTCTTTTGGGAAAAAAAAGTTTAATGAGGGTAGACTTTTTAATTCGGAGACCTTGAAAGCCTTACTAGTGAGAGCTGCTGCTGCAGCATCACAGGCTGCTGCTGGGAACCTGTTGTGTGGAGTTGCTTTTTCCTCCCATGCCTTTGCCTGCATGAGGGAACCCTGCAGGATGAGGGGGCCGCCCAGGAAAGAAGCTGGTCCTCAACACGTTCTCTTGTTGAGCAGGTTTGAGTCGTGAGAGACCAGAGGGGACATGTAGGATCAGGTGGAGCCTTTCTGCCCACGCGGGAAAAGTGGGGTTTTGCAGAGGTGGGGTTAAGGTGACAGGTGGTTTTGGGGAAGGGAGCTGTGGCTGGGAGACAAGGCACTGCCATGAAGGGCTCCTTGCTGCTGTACTGGCAGGCACCCCCCTCACTTCTGCCTACCCCTGAGGTATATCAGCCAGATTCTGCCCAGCTCCCTCCTGGGCAAAAGCAGTCAGAGGACTAAATCAACACAACATTCAGAGGAATTGCTTTGAGCTGGAGGAAGCTGCAGGCTTGCAGAGCAGAGAGTGTTGTAACCAGCCAACTAAATAAAATGCAGTCAAAAGCAACTACATGGGGATAATTGCAAGGTAGTAATCATAATCAGACATGCTGTTTTATGCCTCCTGAATACACTTGCACGGAGAGGCTCATCAGACTGAACAGGGCTTCAGTAATGAAACCCAGGGTTAGAAAATGGTCTTGCCCTTGCTGGACAGGATGGACGAAAGTCCTGCCAATGCCATGCCATCATCCCTTGGTGTCGAAGCAATGGGCCCATCCCACAGCTGACACAGGGTTTGCCAGTGAGCTCCTGAGACAGGCTGCATGGGCTGCTGGTTGCTACGTGGAAGAGATTACAGATGCTTTGATCAGTCTACTTTAGAACATAGAAAATCCAAGCTTCTGCTCCAAAACAGAGAGGACCAGGAGCCGCTTCTGTTGGAATGAGACTGCCAGGGCCTTCTCCAGGGCAGCTTCCCAGGCCTTGACATTTCCTCTCCAACCTTGAAGTGCATGACAGTCTTGATCTGACAGTGTGCAAGGCAAAACACTTGGCCTTGTCTCTGAAACCTTCCTGAGTTTTCTTTCACACCTTAAAGTTGCAAGTTCAAGGTACTGGATTACAGCAGCCCGGCTCTGCAAAAGAGACTTTGCAGGGATGGAGTGCTGGAAAACGACCAAGAAAAACTGAACCCCATGTTGGACTAGGTAATCTCCAGCCATCCTCCTCCTAGGCAAATTTTTCCTGCAATTCTGTAATTCTCATCACCATCTTACTCTGTTTTCTTTCAGTGTCACTGTACTACCAAGAATCAGGACCAGCACAGCACTTAATTCTGTGTAAGACATTGATATTTTCATAATGTCAATATCTTCTCCTGGGGTTCCAATTCCAACAGCAGGACTCCTCTGTCACGATAGAAAGAGGAGATATTATTTGGATTTCAGCTTTAAATACTGTACATTGCAGAATGACTCATGACATCAGTTTAACAAAAACACCTTTGCACTGCCAGATTTAGAGAAAAGGCCCCTTGGAAATTACATTTTCAGACACCTTTGTGCTTGCAAGAAAATACTAGGCACCCTACCAACAAAGTAGAATATAAAGCCTCATGGGAGGTTTTTAACTTTGATAGCTGACTCAGAGGGAAATTTTCTATTAAAATTCAGCAGCCAAGTAGGAAGACAAATATTTTGCTACAGTTTATCAGCTACCGGGTTTCTAATGTTCACAGAATCATCGAGGTTGGAAGAGACCTCTGAGATCATGTCCAACCTTCAACAGATCACCTTGTCAACAAGATCATGGCACTAAGCGCCACATCCAATCACTTCTTGGAACACCTCCAGGGATGGTGACTCCACCACCTCCCTGGGCAGCCCCTTCCAAAGCTTAACCATCACTTCCATGAAGAAATTTCTTCTGATGTCCAGCCTGAATCTCCCCTGGTGCAGTTTGAGGCTATGTCCTCTTGTCCTATCACTATTACCTGGAAGAAGAGGCCAACCCCCACCTGGCTGCAACCTCCTTTCAGGGAGTTGTAGAGTGATAAGGTCTCTCCAGGGTCTCCTTTTCTCCAGACTAAACAACCCCAGCTCCCTCAGCTGCTCCTCATAGGACTGAGTCTCTAGACCTTTCACCAACTGTGTTGCCCTTCTCCAGACACACTCCAGAACCTCAATGTCCTTCTTGTAGTGAAGGATCCAGAACTGGACACAGGACTTGGGGTGTGGCCTCCTCAGTACAGGAAGAGAATCAGTCCACTGGTCCCGCTGGTCAGACTATTTTTGATACAAGCCAGGCAGCCTTCTTGGCCACCTGGGCACACTCTGGCTCATGTTTAGCTAGCTGTCTACCAGCACACCCATTATATAATAACAACATGCTATAGTTCATCACTTCAAACTGTATTACAAAACTACTAGTCATGTTTTGTTCAATTAAACATTACCCCAAAAGTGTGTTCAATCCATTAGGGCCTCCTGCTATGTGTGGGGTTTTTTGGGGGGGACAAGAAAGTATTTTTGTAGGCCAGGGAGATGTGTAGAAAACTGAGAACTGACTGATTGCCACAGTTGGAGAAAATATGCTCTATTAAAGCAGTGAGGCTTGTCAGGGAGATGAAAGAGCCCTGGCTTGTGTGTATTCAGCCAGTTACATAGTACAGCAAAAACCTCCAGGCGAACAGTTTCATTAAACATTAATTTGTGAAGCACTTCAAAGTTTAGGTTGAGGCGTGCTTCTGTACAATACATAATATTATTTATCATCTAAAAAAGTTGGTTTGGATGCAATTAGGGAATAATCCTACAGCTCTCAGCAGTGATTCAATGGAATTCAGGGAGGTCTCACATCATTTAACACAGACAAACATACAGCAGAGGAAGGGTTTGCAAGTCTCTCTCCTTTTTAATTTGGCAGATCTGAAGGGAAAAAAAGTCGTGGGCTTCAAAGTGTGGCCTTTGATTCATTTGCTTGAACATGTCAAGCTTATCAAAGCAGCTTAGCTCACAGAAGACAGCTAGGAGTTGTTTACACTCATTCACAGTGTGCTGAAAAGTGGACAAATAGTAACCTTCACAGCAACACCAGCTAGAAGGTTTTGCATAGGATGGGCAACAACTCAGCCTTATTCTCCAGTTCCTTCCCCACCCCTGAGCCGAAGCTTCTGCTGTTGCAGTAAGTGCTTGAGAGAAGCAATGAGAAACTCTTTCCAAGAAGCAGAGGGCTGAGGGGGGCTGCAGCCCCAGAGAGAATGACAGCATGGAAGACAGCATGAAGTAGAACACCTGGCCCTGTGTCCCCACCCTGTGCTCCTCCTGCCACAAGCACTGGCTGGGCAGCAGAGTCCAGCTGGCAACGTGGGACAAAACCTACCTGCAAGGCAGCAGATACCTTGGGATCAGCAGACAAAGACTAAAACTATGTGTACACACCCTTCGATTTTACAGGTGTGCCTATCTCCCACTACCAGTGAATAAACACGAATAATAACGCGTTACTTCAACAGTAAAGACAAACATGTCATTGTCTTAAACACATGGGACTATTCAGAGCACTTGTGATTTCACACAAGATAAACTTATAAAATATAGAGGAAATCTAACCAGCAGGTTTTATTTTCTTGTCATTTTTGTGAAGTACTTTAGGAAGCACTTACAGATGTGCAAGCGTGTAAGAGTATACTTTCTGCTATAAAGAACAACCTTTACCTTCTACTTGCTTACCAGTCTTCACTCAGTGCACATGCTATGCTGTACAGTTGCTCAGTGCATGTTCACTCAAGATCTGATAAGCACTATAATCTCAAGAACTGCTTGGTAGGCCTGTTTTCTGTAACAGCTGTATTATTGTCCATGTCCCCAAATTCCCTGCTGTAAAGCAACTATTTCAGAATCTCATCTAGCTCCTTTACTAGATCAACTACCATGTACCATTAGAAGAGGAAAAAAAGAGGAAATATTTAGAAATTTGAGTAATTTGTTAATGAGTAGCAGTTACTGTGAAAGGGACCTCACACTGGTGCAACTGAAGATGAATTTTTCATCATAATATGATGTTCTTTGGTACTGAAATAGCAAATTAACTGCAGCAAGCCTCCATTGCTATTAAAAATCAGCTGAGGTAGAGAGCCCATCAGCACCACACCTAATACTGCTCTAGCACCAGCTCTAGTTGAGGTTAGAAGGCATCTCTGGCGGTGATCTAGTCCTACCTGCATCCCCATGCAACCACACTGGTTTTGAAAGGCTCCATAACCTCACTGGGCAACCTGCTCCACTGTCTGACCACCCTCATCCAAAAAGGCTTTTCTGATGTTTCAACACTCTCCTGTATTTCAATTTATGCCCATTGCCTCTCAGCCTGCCACTAAGCACCACCAAGAGCCTGGCTGGTTTTACTCCCCTGCCATCATATATTTGTGTTGGTAAGGTCATTTCTCAGCCTTCTCCAGGTTGATCAGTTCCAGCTCTCAACCTCTCCTTGTACAATAGATGCTCCACTTCCTAATCATCATGGCCTTTTGGTGGAATAGATTCACTAAGTCCAAACCTCTCTCATACCAAGGAAGCCCAGCACTCCAGACATCTCACCAAAGCTGAGTGGAAAGGATCACCTTCCTTGACCTGCTATAGCAACACTCAGTCCTGACACAACCTGAGACTGTTGTAGGCTGGCCCATGGCCAGCTTTTCACCAAGTATCCCAATGCAGTTTCAAAACTTACCTGAACATAAGTGCCCACTTTCCTGCTCAGCGTCCCAGCATCACTTGGATTGCAGAGGATTCTTCCACACCACACCCTCATTTGACCTTGCTCCACAGCAGGGCTGGCAGGAGGCCCAGGACTCACTCCACAGCAGGGACAGGAAGCAAGTTTCTTAGTAGCTAGGAACAAGTTTATCAAGTTCCCAGGACTATCAAAGAAATATTTTTACAGTAAATGCTTTACTATGAAAGCTTTCGTAAGAGCATCTAAGAAGTTGGAAGTGATGGATTAAAAATTTGTCCAGTTCTTATACTACAGAAAGCAATTTAAGAAGAGCACAAAAGAACACATTTGAAGTTCTCAATTTCCCCACAGCGATGTAGCAACATGAATCAGGCTACATCTCCCCAGCCAAACCTCCAAAAGTATTCATGTACCACCATAGCCTGTAGAAAGATTATAGTCTTTTATTGATTTATTGTTTTACAGATTCAGCTTTCAATAATAAAGTTCAATAAATTGATTCCCTAATAATAAAAACTCATTGTACACATTATGTACAGGTACCCAAACATGTCACAGCGATAGCACAGACCTTCACACAGACCGAGCCGGGGCCGGGGCTAAGGGCAAGGACGTACATTCAGAGATCAAGTCGTGGATACGCACAGTGCTTTTGGCACACCTCACTGAAGACTGCCCACACAGGGACAGTAAAAGAATCCCAACTAAGTGATAACGTGGATTAGTTCAACTACATTAATTCCAGGACGAACACTTAATTCACAATTAAACTAGCCATCAGAAGAAATTTAAGTTGAATCAAATGCAGCTGAACTAATCATTTTAGTTTTATTAAGCAATCCTCTACAGACAAATCCTAGGCCTTGAGATCTGTCTCCAATATTAAAACATCTGTTTAGCTGAGATACGCAGAAGTTTGAGGACTGAGGGAAGCTCAGGTATGAGAAGTATTCTTTGGCAGTTTTATACAAATATAAAAAATACATTACTTTTGAGGGCTAAACTAAGCTTTTCCCATTTTATATCTTTACTGCCAGCACCAGAACTGCTTCAGTGACACAGTAACACATATTGTAACTTAAACACAACCTTGCATTTTAATGAAACAAAATTCATATTACAGATAAACATCAATACTCCAGATACCCTTCAACAGGCTACCCACTCCCCACAAAAAGTTAAATTTCACATTCAGTGAGAAAACTTGCCTATGTCAATGACAGAACCCAGGAAACATTGCACAACTGTTCACCTTCTCTGCAATACAAGACCTCGCACACACAAGAGACCAGCCTACAAACTGTACTCTGAGTATTCCAGCTCATATGAAAAGTTATTTGATGTCAAAACCATTAGTTATTGAACATCCCTTTCTCTTTTATGAGATAAAGTAGACCACAGGTCTCTCCTGTAACTGCAATCCAACCTTAGTATGATGAAAAACTGCAGCTGAAGGGTTTATGCAATCTGCTTTATAACATTACATCAAGCAACAACAGGTTAAAATACACCATTTCACAATAAGGCAGACATTAATTTAAAATCTGACAATTCCCTTTTAAAAGCAATTGTCTTCCCTTCTAGTGACCTGGCTATCCCAAAGGACATAAAGCCAGACTCATTCTGAAGAATGAGGGGGAGGGGGAAACAGGAAACACTTCCATAATGAAGCACTGAACAGTTCTGCAGTCTTCAGGGCAGAAGGCTGCAGTATTAATGTTTGTCTCCAGTAACACAGATCTAAAGATATTGCTTTGTCCAAATGAAGACATAAACTTTCAATTTCAAACTGCTTCCAACAATGGGAATGTAACTCAAACAGGGCATTCCATGATGAAGACCATTTAGCCAATATATCCATTTAGTTATCTCAGTTTTGAAATACTGTAGTTGCAGCTTCACTTCATCTTCCTTCTTGTCTGCTTCAGACTCCCATTCAAACTTCCAATGCTCAGTTCCAAACAAACATAATAAAAGACTTAAGCAGACTCCCTTGCTGGGCACACAAGTGTAAGCAGCAAATCACAGCCATGGAAGTTAACCCAGCCCATTTTCAAATCCTTCAGCAAATGATGCCAGAGCCTTATCCTGCTTGTTACCTTAAGTGAGCATGTTATGGAGAAAATAAGTTACAAACAATACATAGTACTGTTTATGCTTCTTCCCAATGCAAAACGGACCTGATGCTGAGAGATGTTGCATTCACTCAGGACCATAGGAATACTTTCATTCCACCACTTTAAAAATTAAAGCTGGATAGTGCAACACAGATTGCCTAATCCACTTACCACAGAAGCTTCCATCCCTGTTTATGAAATCTTCTCAGTGTTTCTATAACATGACACCTACTGCTGGCTTAGTCATCCCAGCAAAGTAGCAGTCTATTTTCAGCTAACAAAGTCAACTTCTCTGAATTCACATATTACCTAGTAAATATATCTGAAGATAAACCATCACCTCTGAAATGCCTGACCATAAAGAATCAAGAAGAAACAAAGATGAGAGTTCTTTCTTGGTTTTAAGGACCTTCAGGAACTCCTATTTATGTTGTCCTAGAGATTTCACGAGACTCAATTCTTGCACGTTCTTTTGGTTACTTGAACATCAAAGTGAGGGCAATTCAGCTTTGAACAGCTTTGCTTTTAGTAGCCATCTTCTTCAAACAGGAAATCTGTGAATTCCCCCTCCCCACAGATTCTCACGCATTCACACAGACTCTCTAGAAAGGTAAGACACTTTATTGAATTTTTTGATAAATTAAGAAAGGACTATGAACCAGACTTATGGGTCACAGGTGCTTGTAAACAGACATCAACTCCTTCCCACAGAGAGCCTGACTCCATGCACTCAGCCCGAAGTCACTTTCCCCAGCGTTGCTCACAGGCTGCATAGTGATGGAGCGCAGAGAAAAAGTCTTCATAGCTGATGTTTAGGTGGGAAGGCAAAGAACTGAGAAAGCAAGTTAGAAACATTAAAATAAGCTTTTAAAAACAGCACACTATTCCTATGGCCACTCAAGAACATCACTAAAAGCAAGCTATTGTCTGAGTAACCTTGCAAAGTTGTTCTCAACATGGTCATTGTCACTCAACTCCAGTAACTAAACCAGTCACCCTCTAAACCAAAGCCTCCCATTAAGAGCACACAGGGCCCTTCAAGTCAGTGAGAAAGCTGGAGCAGCAGAGATATACCCACACATTTCAGTGCCCTATAAATCTCTCAGGTTCAAGAAGTTCAGCAAATCTAGTCAGTACAGTTATTGCTAAAATTGGAAACTAACCCATAGGTGTGATCTTTATTATTCTGTTTCCCTTGAATCCCTAGTTTCCCTGTCATAAGCCTGTAAGCCACAGAAAATCAACATAAGGAACACTCATGCACATGGGATTGGACCACTGGGACTCAGTGGTGACAGAAGTTGTTCCTTAAATCTGAGGCACGAAGCCAGCTGTTGCCTAGTTAAGGCTAAAAATCCAACAATGAATGTTTGATAGCTTTCATTTAATAATTTTAAAATATCCTCAAGTCAATCTCCAGACACTTTCGTTTAGATGGATCTCCTCTTTTTGGCAATTTCCGTAAGTTAAGTCACATAAGGACTTGCTCAGCTAGATATTATTCCTGTTTGTTTCATAACATTTATAAGCAACTCACATGATTTCTGTCAGTCTGATGTGCCATGGAAGGAATCCTAATGTGCTGTTCACAGGACCAAACTTCAAGACTAAATCAGGATCAGGAAATCCATTTGTACCTGTAATAACAAGTTACATTAGGTTTTATAAAATTCATCAGAGGTTTTGTTTCAGTTCTAAACCCTAAGGCATCTGCTTTTTCACTAAAAGCTTTTTTTTTTAATGAAGCTCCCAAGGACAAGTTAACAATTAAAAGCCCAAGAGGACAGACTGGTCTTGCATCACCTGAACACAACCAACTGAGCAAAAACTGAGGCAGCCACTGCAGGTCCAGCTGGACTGTTATTTTTATTTCAAATAGTTTTCAAAGACTTTGTATGGAAGTGACAGGAACAGTTATGTTGTTTTGAATAACAGCAAACCTTAACAATGCTGTTTGATCTGACTTGTTCTAGTACTGTCTTGGCAAACTTGTTTCTAGTAGCACAGACATGCTGTACCCTGACTCTACCTACTATAGTTCTTACTCAACTACGTGGAGGTGCAGTCAAGTAGAGTAAAAGGACTATTAACACAAAAAAAAGCTTAAGGAGGTTTCACTGAAGAACGCCTTGGTATTACAGACCATCATGTTAAAAAGTACCCTGTTAGATGATTTGTCTTTCAGTATGGGACTAGACAGAAATTTTTAAAACAATTTTTACTATGAAATTTCAAGCAAGCTGTTGCAGCTGACATCTTTCTGGTTAGGTGAGTGAGGACATGATCCATTCCAGGGCAGAGATAGATACTACTGATGCTAGCTGCCCACTCTTACCACCCACACCTTCAAATCCTAGCCAGTCATTTCCCTACTGAGAGCATTCTACTCATCTTCTGAGGTTGAAGACAATTAGTGACCAAACACCACTGCTTCTGTCTCCCTTCCATATATTTCTGCAATGCCTAAGCTACTCCAGGCTAAAATTGACAGACAGGAAATAGGCTTAGAATGAGTAGTCTGAGTCCAGCTTTCCCTGCTAATTCTAGCAGGTTGATTAGAGCAACATGTGAAAACCAGTAGAGCACCCCAAGGGGACCCAAGAAGCTAAAGTGAGCCTCTTGCACCTACCTAGCTCATCTGAAAAGCATTCCAGCAGCCACAGCCCTACCTTGCCACCATGCTGCAATTAGTCACGATTATTGCATGTGGAGAGCCGTGAGCCCCTGGCACAGGAGCTCTCTGTGATCCCCTGGAGGAGTGAGGCCTGAGAGCAAAAAGAATCTCCCCAGGCATAAAGAAACCTTCTTCACAGTCAGGGTGAGTCCAGAGGCACTCCCAACATGCCTTGTTTCTTTATGGTAATAGCCCTTACCCCGTTGGCCAAAGATTTCCACACTACCCCCTACCCTCCCCATAAAAAGCCCCTGTTTGCTCCACTGAGTTCAGGTGGTCTCGTTCCTAGCTGCCCCTCTGCAGGATAGCTGAATAATAAAGGCTGCCTGTGGAACTGCTATATGAGACTCCTCTCTCTCTCCATGCCCGAGTCCGCCTTGGGTGATATTACAAGAGCGACACTATAAGAGCTGAAATCAAAAGAGCTGAAACCACAAGAGCTGAAATCACTTGCAGCTAAAATATTGCTACACTTGCTGAAATCACTTAGGGGCATTGCCAGGGCTCCTGGAAGGGCTGTTCCCTGTGGGACACTCATTCCACGAAAGCCATGGCACACCGGTGCTAATCAGCATTGCAACCCCGCAGCAGCAATTGCATGCTATTTCTTATCACTCCTTCTAGTACCCACCCATTCTACAAGTTAACTGCAAGACTGCTTATATTGGGTAATGATCACCTTTAGCAGACAGTTTAATACTGCCTATTATCCCTGAACTTCAGATGTTTTTTCTCAATTCTTTCCTCATTTGCTTTTAAAAAATCCCATTAAACAACAGCAGTCAAGAGCCTTGTACAATTTTCAGTTTAGTTGTAGAGGAACTTAACATTGGGAATAACAGAAAAGAAAACTCGAGTAAGATTTTGCCCCACCTGGGTTTTGAAACTGAAACTGGAGATTTCAAAAAGTTCACATCCTCCCTCCCCACTGAATCATCACAATAGTCATCCTTTTACCAGAGGTAAAGAAGCTATTTTCCCAAGCATGTGCATTTCTGAGGAAGGATGAAGTATTTAGATACAAGAGTCTCATGCCACAGTCCAAATCTTATCTCAAAGTTAAGAAAAAAATGGCAAAGCAAAAGCCACTTATGTGTTCAGAAGCTAGCATGTTAGTACGAAAGAGCTTTGCAGGGAAGCAATGAATACTTGGGAGTGGGGACTCTGGAGGAAGTGGACAGCTTTACTCATCAGCTGATTCAGTAGCTGAGTACTCCTCAGCTGGTACAGCAGCAAGATCTTCAATACTGCAATGGCTTTTCAAACAGGAAAAGACCTCCAGAGAGTTCAGTTAATGCTAACATTTCCTTCTGGTTACTATCTGAAGGAAAATGAAAATGCATACTGTAATAGTACTGTCGGAACAGCCTACTAAAACACACAGTATGTGCTTTCCACTCTGCATCCATTTCTCTACCTAAACACATCAACACTACAGACAATTTACATGTCAAAGCTCCCTCAGAGCTGCTAGGGTTACAGCAGTCTTCAAGTTTAGCACACACAAGATAGAAGAATTTGGGAGCAGACTTAAAAAAAAAAAGGAAAAGAGGCCAAAAGACTTGCACACTGAAGGGATGGGTATCTGGCAACATCCCTTCTAGGTCAGGAGTTCTGTGAGGGGAAGATGAAGGAATTTCAGAGCTGATAGCACTACCCTTCTCCACATCGATTTTACAGGGCAACTTGAGCAGCCTTAATTGATAGTCATGTTCTTTGCTGGAAGGCAGACAGCAAGTAGAAACAGTATTACAATGCAGCTGGCATCTACTTTTCCAAAAACAAGCTGGTTAGCTGTGGCATTGCTCAGAAGAAAGTACTCTTACACTGCAGAAAACTCAAGCTGTAAGAATTAAGTGCATGACTGAATTAAGAGCAAGAAAAGTCACATGACAAGCTAGAACCATACCATTTTAGGACTAGGCTTCAATAACTGCACCCTAAACATGAACAGAAAGTTAAAAAACTACATTAACAGGTATTTTAATAAAAATGTAAAACCCCAAAAACTTACATAAGACACCATGAATGCAAACCCTAAAAATATAACTACTCAAGTATTGCCTTTCAGAACACACTCTAAAATCAGTAATTCACAGATGTTTACATTCAGTGTTGTTCAGCTAAAAATGCATAGAAACTAAATTTGCCTACAACTAAATCAAAGTTTCATAGGCTAAATAAGACATGAAAAAATACTTCATCTCCAACAATATCCTAAACATTAAATAAGCAAATTAGTAAGTAGGACTAGTTACAGATATTATCCTTAGTTATTAGCCACATAGATTAAGAAGCCTGTTTCAAAGTCCATAGTTTTGACAGATTAGAAGATATCTCTTTCTGTGCTCAGCTAGCATGCAATACTTCAAAAACAAACCTGCTAATTTTAAGACTGGACCTAATACTTTTAATATATCCAGACACTTACACAGACAGAAGATCCCCAACAAGTTTGAAAAGCTCCAGTTAAACATCACTGACAAAAATACATACACAGGTTTCACTTGTCAACAGTTCTCCATTAAATTATTGGCTGTTGTAAAGAAGAAATTATTAACTTCCTTGAATTGCCTTTGGGGTATTACAGGATAGATGTCTTAAGTTACTTCTTCAGGAGCCTTAATACATTTACTCTGTATCAGAGGAGCTCTGATGTAGCATGGTAACACACAGGGATGGAATTCAGTTTGAAGTTAAGATTAAAGTGGCCAAACAGCCAGGGAAGTACATGCACAGAGCAATTCAGCTAACCACCCATGTGAAAAAGAAGAAATCACTCTCCAAAGTCCAATTAATAGGAGGCACACTACAATAGTGTGCCTGCAGGCATCCAAGTTCAAGTGTGCAATCTGAAACCTGAACCCTGCCTAGCTAATTACACCTGCAATTAACATACATGCACCTATCAGCGAGGCAAGCTGAGCAACTCATTAGAGCTCCACAGTACCACTGGAAAAGTGGATGCTTGTTCTAAACTACTTGTCCCAGGTGTGGTATTAGGGCAGCCCTGCCCTCTTCATAGCTATTGCATGTAGCCACACACCTCAGTGCAGTCAGTAACATGCATGAATTAGTAAAGAAGAGAACTAAGCTAGTGGGTTATACAACAGCAAGAAGACAGCAAGTGCTCTATCATTTGCACTCAGGGTAGTAGTCAGGCAGCTGTAACTGCTCTAACTGCTGTAACCAGATCTGGAAAAAACTCTGCCCACCCATGTTTGCAGCTTGCAACTTGTAGGAAAGTTAGCCTAAGCCAGAATAGTCCAGTTTTAGGAAGCTTTTCAGGAAGCTCATTGCAGAACATACCACAGAGCCTGTAAACTCTGAAAAGACAAAACTTTGCAATTTAGATTAATATTTCTGCTAAAGAATTTTTCTGCTTAAAGAAGCAGCTCAAAGGCAGTAAACCAGTAGGAAATTTTTAACAGAAGCCTAAAAGCAATAATCCTAACTTACTCCCACACACTAAGCATCAAGATGCACACATTCCAAGCAATAAATATACCAGAAACCAAATTGTTATTGAGCACTCTTTCCCCTCCTCCCCATAGACAATATTATACTTACTACTTAATAAGTTGTCTAACATATTGACATCCAGGTCTGTGTGTGTTCTTTGCTGCTGTGCTACCAACTGACAAAAGTTTTGAGCAGCTTTTACTATGTCTGCTTTTCCATCTTCTGGAGACAGCACCTTCAATGTAGATTGGCAATTTAAAACTGAAAGTACAAAACACAGTTTAAAAGTAACAGAAATAGAACTGTTTTGCACGTGCTTTAGTTATTCACAGGATACATTTAAAAGTAATTTGTAGTTTACTTCACATATTACAAATAGTCACAGATATTTATCTCAGAAAAGTAGGTAATAGTTTTTTGGATTTGCTGTATTACTAAAACACAAACTTAAGACAACTATTTTAAGAAGTCTTCTGAAAAGAGGCTTAATTCAGTCTTGAAATGTAGTCTTCCAGGAAATTTGTATTGGTTCTTATGCTGTCAGACGAAGCACTGAGAGGAATGGTGTTTGCATAGTAACTTAGGGGTATGCAATGCAGAAAGACTTCCAGTTTAGGGAAAGGGAAAATAAAAACCCAACAAACTAATTTCTACCCTAAAAGAGGAAGATGTTTTTAACAACTGTGGACATTCATGTGACACAATGATTAAGCCGGGAGCCTCCCTCAATGGGATCTCAGCATCTTTCAGCAGCACTTCAAAATTGATGCAAGACTTACAATAAGGATCTAAGACTGCTACACTGAAGCTACGGACAAGATAGTAGTCCAGAATTCAGCTATTCCCCTGTAATTACGCCTGGACTTAAGAGGACATTTCACAACACTAATTATCTTAATGTATACACTACTGAGAGGCAAGAGTCTTCTCACACTACAAGACTTGCATCACTGTCAGTTCTGGTAAGGTAACTAAGAGGTAAAGTTACAGGGGAAGCTGAAGGCTGGAGATGGTGCACTACAGCCTACTTCAAGAAGTAGGTTAAATACTAGAGTGCCAACACATCAGACTTGTACCAAACTTATGGTAGTTCTAACCAGCTACTTTAAAATAACATTTCTTAAAACTGCAGAACATGACTGCAAAGGACCACAAAGCATGGTCAAAAAGATTCGTATGAACACCTAAACCCCCTCAGTTAGTCTATCCAAAGCCCCGCAACGAAAATAATTGTTCCTTGATTTGAAAATTTGCATTAAATGTCCTACATTAAAGAATATTTCTCTAGCAGAATCCCTAAGTGTAACACATGTAACTTTGTTTTTCAGAAGTGAAAAATTGCAGTTTATTATAATAAAGAGGATAGATGTCAGTTTGTTCAGTTGCAAACATGAAGCATCTGATCTGACTGTGAAGACTTCTAAAAAAGAATGTAAATTTAAAAAAAAAGAACAGAAAACACCCCTGCTTTTCACAGTTTCCAGCACAAAAGATTCCCAAGACTTAAACACACTCTTTCCATCAGCAAGTCTGAGAAGGCTTTCAGTAGCTTGCTTGATGTGAACAGGAATATCCCCACTTAGGTAAGTGCAGCTAAGTATGCTGGAGTTTAAGACATGGAGCTAGACAGGCTACTAATTTTCTGCTGGTTATATCAACGTTCAAAGCAATAAAAAGACATAGCATGAAACTTGGGTTCTTCCACATAAATGCATCTTAGGCTAAGTTGTTCATAAGGCAAGTTCATGCTACAACATTAAACTTTATACTGGAAAACTGGCACAAGGGATTTTGGTATCCCGTCAGCTCCCGTAGAGGAAGCAAAACTTGCAAGCAGCATTTAAAATGCAGCTTAATGTACTACAGCTTGTGTAGTCTTTTCATAGGCCTTTGAACTACGATAATCTTAAAACATAAGAGTTGTTTAGGTTTTTTTTATTATGAGATCTATTTAAATGTTATGAGTACTTAGGAGAGCTGTAAGTATCAGCCTATCCCTTTATGACAAAGGCCTGCTGTAAGTACCTACCTGTTTGTCTTTTTTTTGTCTTAGGCAGCAGATGAGTAAATGAGTACTTACAGCAGATACTACTGAATAAGGAACATCAACCTTGAAACATACTCCTGCTTTCCACATCTAACTACATGCAAAAGCTGCTATCACTAAATTCTGGAGTGTTTTTTAACTTGTGCCCTTTACCTTCCTGATGCCATTATACCTGGCCATGACAACCAGCAGTTTTGCTCTTTCCCTTCTTCCTCTTCACTTTGAGGTGTATGTTTGAAAGATGGAAGTGAACACATTATTAATTGACATCAGTCCCTTTACACTTTAGTGCTTTTTCAACTCTCAGCAAAAGAATTCATTTCACTGAAACAGTGGACAGTTGAGGTACACTGATGCATTGAAGTAGTCATGGCACAACACTCAGGCTAAAGAAAAGATCAGACCCCTCAGTAATTATTACTGTGGCAAAGAGAGCAATGATTTGCTGTTAGTTAAGAACAAATAAGCTCAATGATAGTTTAATACTAGCCCAGGAAGGTTACATGTTTTCTGCTAATCAGTTCTTAATGAAGAAAAAGGTCACTGTACACAGTAAATGCAGAGTTATAATTGATATAGAGATATTCAGAGCATACCAATCCCCTCTTATAGTTCATCTTACCTTGACCAGCTTTATCTTGATTTGCAAATTCCACGGTGTACTTGGAGCAATCTAGTCCTAAGAGCTCTTGCTGCTGTTTTAAAATTTCATCCATCAATCTTGAATTATTCCTCTTGAAAATACCTTTAAAAAAAAAAAGGCTGCATGTCAGTCAACTCCTATAAAGGGTGCTACAAAAATACCTGACACTAGGCAGGAAGAAAAAAACAGTCAGTCCTGGTTTCAGACAGGAGTTCACAAGTGTGGTTAAGAACCCAAAGCAAATGCTAATGCACATGACTACTTTGAATGACCTTGGAAAGACAACTCATGTGCTTTTGTTTGTCTTTCAGTCATCCTGATTTAAGCAGCAGGTTGCAGTTGCGTTAAGGGATAGCTTCAGACTTACTTCATTGTCCTCAGTATGCTAGAAATAGACAAAGCAATAACCAGCACAGAATGAGCAAGTCAGATCAACACCAAATTTCTTTAATGCCCACACTGCTTAAATCTGCTACCACTTATTGCCACATCCCTAAGGCTGCAGGCTAACAAAGCAAGTCACCACCAAATCAGCTTTTCAGGTCTCAGTAACTGTCCACTCTTAAGCCATCCAATACAATGGATTTCCTAGTGAGAGAATTTCACAAGAGAATTGCAAGGAGCTAACACAGTCCCCAAGGCTTTTTTATACCTACATGTTTATGGCAGACACATTTTGAGTGCAGGAAATTACAAAAGTTTGCTTCAAACATACTTGGGTTCCAGTACTAAAATAAATTCTAGCTTTTGAGAAACATAACTATTTCTAATTTAAAGCCACAGTAAAAGCTAAATGTTAGAGCTTAAATATTTACAATCCAAGAGTATGGCTAGGCATATTCACCGAGGAATTGGATAAAGCTTTTATCACATGGTATTCAGAGGTTGTTACTGAGTTTCATTCAGAAACCTTATGTCAAACACTTCAATTGACCAATCTAAAAATGCCCACACACTAATCTTACAAGACCATGTAAGACATGTCATTTTATAAGGCTTATGATTCAGCATCTCAACCCAATTGTAGGATCTGGAACTGCTACAACAGTTTCCACAGTGGTCAAACAGTGTATAAGCACTGGATTAAAACCATGATGCACTAGGAGTTAATTGCAATACAAAGTGAGACAATTAATTTCTTTAATATGCTAGTCTTCAGGCTTAATGAGTTAGTTCTTTTCTACAGCCTGCAGACATTTTAATAGGTGGCAAAGTATCTGTTTTTCCCCTCATCCTGAATACTTTCTGTAAAAAAAAATCCATCATAGAAGTGTTAGTGATGATTATAGTTGATTATATATAGATGCTTATAGTGATGCTTAGTTGATTTCACATGTTTATAGAAAAGCAAATCTTGGTAAGCACAAACCTTTACAGAAAAAAAGCACCTTAGAATACTTCTGCTAAGTTTAACCTAAAGCTAAATTGTTACTTTTTGTGATCCTGCTTTCTAATCTATACTTACACATAACAGAAATTGAGAATGCTGCTTTAAATAACACTGATACAATTCTGCTTGGCTCAGTCTGTTTCGTGCTGGGGTTAGCACTGGCTGTTTTCCTTACAGCTAAGGTCAGCAGTAGTGCAGCTCCTTCAATTGCTAATCCTGCACCCTCTCCAAGAAAGATCTGTACAAGGTTGCATGTGCCTCAGCTCCAAGAGTCACTTGACTTCCATACACTTTTAGATACAAGAAATAAAACTATGTTCAATATCCAGACAAAGATGTGACATAATCAGGAAAGGCTCCCAATCTGGGAAAGGAACCATTGCTCTTCTTCCCCTTCCCCACCCAACATTAATGATATCAAATCCTTTCCCATGAAAGGTTTTTGCCTATTCCTGTCAAAGACTGGAAGAACTGATTTAAGACTCCACACTCCAGCTCTAAAGTAAATCAAGGTATTGAGGACACCAGGCAGAGTAACAGTCCAAGGTGTTTGCTTGTCAGTAAAAAGAGACACCAGATAATGGACCTGGTCCAGCTCTGAAGTGAAGGTCCTTAACACACACAACAGATACAGAAGACTTGCTAAGTGTGTTCTTAAGATTTATCTGAGCCTCACCCTTCTATTCTGCACGTTTATCTCACCCACCCCCTCAGCTGTTCAAACTTGGGTCCTGTGTGGCTCTTGGAATAGCAGTTTAACATAAACAGGAAGCTACTTAGTTGTACTATGCCTTTCTTGGAAAAGCCTCCACACCTAGATTCCCACTGATCCATCAACCTTGATATATATGCAGTCTTCCTGAAGAGAAGTTCCTGCAGTGCAGCAGAACATAGTAAAAATTCAAACCAACCAAAATCTTCATTGTGCACAAAAGACTTATGATTGCCTATCACTGCAAACACAGTCCTGCCAAATGCAACATTCATAGGCCAAATTCATATTCAACTTGAAAAATTTCTCATGGTTGTGACTCAGCTATACACTCCTTCCCTTACAGTATCTCAAAATCCCATTTGTCTACAAGGCTTGTTTTTTTTTTAAACTTTGAAAATGTACTCAAGTTAGTTCTGGGAGATGCTGTTGCTAATTTAAACACGACAAATATAGCAAACAAGTGCATGAGCAGGCCAACTCAGTAACAGAATTAAAGTGTTTCTAGGCAGCGAAACTAAAGTCTTGATTTACTGCTACCTTCCAATTTTGTTCACGGTCGCCCACACAAGTCAAAAGCAAGTCCATAACATAATTTTAATCTAATAAACTTTATCAATACAACAGCTGTTTGCTGTTACATGAAAAAAATTTTGGCACTAATCCTGTTTCTAATATGGAATGCAAACATGAAACTGTCACTACTATGTCTCATCAGAACAATTTCTGGTTTTGAAAAGCATAAACTTTTGTTCAGTCAGAACTCTGGAGCCTTTACAAGCTGGTGCAAATATGTATATTCCTGCAAATGAAGTGTTCTAAGAATTACATGTATTTGAGCACTATAACTCCAAAGTAAAAGAGCATAAAACTCACAAACTTGGTTGGGGGTTTTTGTGGGGTTTGTTTTAACTACTGAGAACTTGTGGGCTGTTTTCAAGGATAATACCTGTTCTTACAACACAGGCTACAAGCATGCTGTTGGTCATTAGTTCCTGTTAGAGCTGGGAAAACCAGAAGTGTTTCAGCTTCCTGCAGTAGCCCTCCATCACACAGGTCTTTTCCAGGGCACATACCTTTTGCTCAGATTTGCAGTAGCTACAAGCCATGCCCCTTTGCTTGCAACCACGGTGTCACAGCACTTACACTGACAAATGAAGTTTGTAACTAAGAGGCTGCAAGACACAAAAGTGACAAGAATTGTGAACTGGGAGTGAAAAACTGGCACAGAAAAACACCAGGTGATATAAACCATTTGTTTGTCTGACTAAACTACCACAGCCACCACCAGGGCTGGTAATATAGCAGTCAACAGAAATAAATTCCTGATCAAAAGCCTGAAATTTTAGTTTGCATTATTTAACCAAGGTGCACACAGTAGCATTACATTTATTACAGCTTTGTTCTGCTACACATCAGTCAAAATTGGAAGAAATGGGCTTCCACACACCCGGGGCAGTAAAGCCAGGCCACCTTAGGCCTCCAAATGTGCTGAGGAAACAGAAAAAGTCTCATTTCTGAGCCCTGCACAGCTCCAGCCAAGTTGCCTTTACAGTTACTGGTGCAGCTGCTGTAACAAACAGTGTCAGCTGAAGACAACTACTTATTTTGACACTGAAAAATGAAAGACCTTCTACTTACCAATTTTAAAAATATAGAAATTCACTACTATAAGCAAATAAACAGCTTAACCAGTACTACTTCTGTAAAGAACTTCATGCTTCCCTTTCTTCGAGTAGAAGGACAATTATTCTGAATTTAATTCTTCTGCAGAAAACTGACACAGTTATTTCTTCCAGAAAAGGCAACCATGGAAGATCAAGCTTGTGAACAAGGTTTCCTGTTGCAATCAAACGAATCTCAGTACTACACTTATGCAACGAAGGAAAAGAAACAAATTAACATATACCTCACACAGCTAACACTGATTTAGAGCACTCTTAATTGGTATTGCTTCACCACAGCCAGCACCAGTGGGGATTTTGCTAAGTCAGCAGGTTGGTACTGTTGTGCAAACCTTAGAGGAGCAGCTCAGCAGTCCAAAAGTAAGACTCACCATCTGACAGGATGGAAACAAGTGCACACTGTAATGAATGTTCACTCTCTGCTACTGATAAAAGCAAACTACACCTGACTTTATTCACCTTCACTGTATCAGTGTTACTGCTGAGGGTTCCAGACACCACTACTACTCAGCACCGGATTTAGCAACAGCTACAACATCCACTTAATGACAAGTCTATCTGGAAGTGGTGTATGCTCATTCAAGGCACCATAAGGAGCTTAGCACCAAAGAAAGGCAACATATGTGCTATTACCAGCAGTAAGCATATACTAGAGCTGTATGAACGGCTCCTGCTCACTCTCTGAAGCTGAAGTCAGTCTAAAAAGCTCAGCAGTGCAAAAAGCAGTTGTGGCTGCTATCCTGGACAACCCACCGAACACCTCTGAAGAATATGATGTGTTCATCAACCCCAAAAGTTTGTCAAAAGCCACTAATTTAAAACATTTTAGTTGCTCTGCGTTGTCTTGCCTTCTTTAATTATGCTCCAACAAATTGGAAATCAAGGTCACAATTAAACTAACATATCAGAGAACCAACAGAAGAACAAGCTACTGAAAAGTATGTTTTGACACTGAAATCACAAAATAACATCTATATTTTCAGACCTCAGAGGTGACAGCAAAACCTCTTAACATGTACCTTTAGAATGAACAAAACAATACATGAAAACAGCAGCAAACAAGCGAAGATTTTTTTTCTTAACTGCATACAACAATTGCTCTGCAAGGTTATTTCAGCTCTTCAGAGGACAAAACCTTGTCATTTCTGGTCATCACATTTATAGCCTTGGATCTGACTGGATTTCAACACATGCTGGAGAAGCAGTGATAACTACTCAAAAATTAATGCTTCAGACACTGCTACAGCACTGGCTCCTTCCTGTCAGACAGGAGTTCAGCAACAGTGGCTACCTAAGCACTCGCTGGTGCCTTCTCCCTCCTGTGTTGCACAGTGACCAAGAGGAAAACCAAGATGACCAAGACACATGATTCTCAGCTTGATCTGTCCCTCAGTTCAGTTCTCACACACATAATTTGTGCAGCAATCTAAAAAGTAACTAAGCACGTATGTAACACATTAGACAATACTGCCCATAGCTTATTTGAGGGTTGACAGAAGTTAAAAATCCTGTACAATAAAACGTCTCTCCTCAGGCTCTGAGGGAAACTCTCTCTTCTTTGGTACTAATGTTTGCTCTGCAGCATTTCACCTGGTTGAATGCTTTCCAAGTTGGTAATAAAAACCATCAACATATAAATGACTTTTCAGAAGGTGCCGGTTCCTGTGTCCTTGAAATGTTAAGCAAATATTTCATATCATTATCTGACTTCCAAATGAGGAAGTGTTCTCCCTCTGCACTACAACATAACCAAGTCCCACAACAGCCCTGCCCAGATGGCCATTTTAAACTGCTAAGTGACTGGTATTAAGCCCGGTTTCTTATCATAATCTTAGAGAATTTAGTGAAAGTCAAGTCTTTTGAGTCTTTTATCACATAGGAAGGATCAACCATGAAACTATAAATGGTGGTGGTTTAATATAAAATTAAAAGTTTAAAAAAATCACAAATGCCTATGCTCAGGGAAAACCTGCATACCTCAGATACTTTTGCATGCTTGAAGACAAAAGCTGAGCTGATAGCTTGTCCACTACAAGTTAGAGATCATCTCTCAATGGCTGGACAGAAAGCTTCACCTAAGAATATCTTGAATATGGCTAGGCTTAGCTCCTCACTAGGAAAGGACAGATATGAGGACACATTTGTTCCATGATTTCCTCACAGCATGTTAAATCCAAACTCTGAGCTTATCTTTACAACAGTCAGTGACGTGGAATCAATGTATCTGCAAGAGCAGGAGTTCAACAGTATTACACCAGAGATCCAGCAATAAAATTACAAAGCAGATATGAAAAACCACCAGTTTCCAGAAGTGCTGGCCCAGACTGAAATGCCAAGTAGCACTAAATGCAGACCATATACTTTGATTTTACAAAACAGACAGCACACACGACATACATGTTTATGTTTAATTATCTATGCTCAACTACCTGTCCATCCTGTTTCTTCGCATAAGAGTACTTGAAAATAGATGGTTGCTTTCATTCATCCACTTCTGGAGGTTCAGACCCAGCTCATAAACAGCATTCATAAGAGCAGGTATCCTAAAGCTATTCCCTACCAACAGTCCGCACCTTACACTTTCAGATGCCAGCAGCTGCTGACACCCCAGGGCTGGGGACAAGGCTCTGCGAAGACCCAACCATGTGTCCCCTGGCGTGAGCAGGCAGGACCGAGTCATTCCCACACAGAGGCCAGAGCACGAGGGCACTTGGGGCATTCCCCAGGCTCCCCAAGGTAAGGAGTTCTGCAGCGGCCAAGCAGCTCCAGAGGACGGGAAAGGAGCTGCCAACAGTGAGGCTGGACCGGGCTTGGGAAGACCCCAGGAGAGAGCGGCCCCTGGCTCCAGGAGGCCAGACGGCGCTCCCGGGGCGGTCACCGCCCGGGGCCCCGACTCGGGGCACCCCCGCGGCCGCTCACCGTTATGGTCGTAGACGCTGACGTAGGAGATGCCCACGGCCATGCACCACACCACCAGGCTGGCCATGTCCGCGTAGCTCGGCTCCTCCTCGGTCACCACCAGCCCCACGTGCACCGGCAGCTTCCGCAGGGCGCGCTCGTCCGCGCGCCACCGCTGCCGTCCGCGCGCCGCCGCCGCG
>VZRZ01003594.1:1007853-1030241 GCA_013398175.1 Climacteris rufus
GGCGGGGGCCGGCCCGGGAGCCACGCCCCGCTGGGCTCTGCCCCGCGAGGCTGCCCAACCTCCCGGCTGTTGCAGGGAGCTGTGGGGGGACGCGAATGCCGTCCGATCCCTGCCTTGGTCTTCCTGGCGCCGGCAGCGTCTCGTTCACGCTGCAGCGCGAAGCGGGAACGGGAGGGAGGCGTCTGAACGCCACAGAAGCAGCCGGGCCTCACGGCTGGGTGTCTTTACTGAACTGCGGGTTTCCCCCTCACAGCTGCGAATGCTCACCGGGTGCTTCCGCGGAACGGGCTCGGGAAACGGGGCCAGCGGAGCTCCCGCGCCGCGCCGGGCCGGGCCGGGACAGCGAGGCCTCAGCGCTGCATCGCCCCCGTTTGCGGCCTCCCACAAAACCTGCAGCTCCCAGGGTTTGCTGCTTGGGCTTGTAGCGGCCCACAGGTCCGAGGAGGGAAACACCACTGCAGGTGAAAAGGGAAGAGCCAGTGAGGCAGCCCGGTGCTGTCGTGGGCTGAGATAGCACAGGGAGATGTTTAAAGCACTCTTATTAAAAGAATCTCCCAATATAAATTTGAATGAAGAGTTCTGTACCGAGAAAATATTTCTCTTGCTCTGAAAAGAACTACTTCCCATGCTTATAATACAGACCTGCGTTAGCCAGCAAAAGTAACAGTCAAACCATGAGCAAGGCTTGTGCTATTCTATAAATATCTAAATCTTTACCTACCAAAAATCTGGGTGACTGACCACAGAAACATAGAATCACAAAGGCTTGAAAAGACCTCTGAGATCACCAACTCCCACTGTTAACCCAGCACTGCCAAGTCTACCACCAAACCATGTTCTCAAGTGCCACATCCACGTGTTTTGAACACTTTCAGGAGTGTTTCACCACTTTCCTGGAAGTCTGTGCCCATGCTTGACAATGCTTTCCATTAAGAAATTTCTCCTAATATCCAATTTAAACATCCCCTGGTACAGCTTGAGGCCATTTCTTCTGGTCCTGTCACCTGTTACCTGGGAGAAGAGACTGACCCCAACCTTGCTACAACCTCTTTTGAGGTAGTTGTAGAGAGGTGATAAGGTACCCTCCCCAGAGTCTCCTCTTTTCCAGACTAAGCAACCCCAGCTCCCTCAGCCACTCCTCACAGGACGTGTGCTCCAGACCCTTCCCCAGCTTCACTGCCCTCCTCTGGACTTGCTCCAGCCCCTCAATGTCCTTCTTGTAGTGGGGAGCCCAAACTGAACACAGCACTCGAGGTGTGGCCTCACCAGTGCCAAGTACAGAGGGACAATCCCTGATCTGGCTGGCCACACTATCGCTGATACAGGCCAGGATGTCATTGGCCTTCTTGGCCACCTGGGCACACCTGGGTCATGTTCAGCCACTACTGACCAGAACCCCCAGGTCCTTTTCTGCTGGGCAGTTTTCCAGCCACTCTTCCCCCAGCCTTTAGCACTGCAGGGGGTTGTTGCAAGACCTGGCACTTGGCCTTGTTCAGTCACTCACAGTTGGCCCATTGATCCAGCCTGTCCAGATCCCTCTGCAGAACCTGCTGATAAGTAAAGGTAAATGAACTTAGGTCTCTCTATTCTGGTTGCACAGCTTAATGTGTTGGGGGACCTAAGAAACCCGAGTGTCAATCACATTTGCATAGGAGCTGCACTCTGACACCTGGCAAATCAGCCTCTGTGGAGGTGAGTGATTACTCAGGTACTGAATGCCAACAGAAGATAAAAAATAATAGAAACTGTTTGCTTTGAAAAGTAATTTGCTGATGTAATTACTCATCAGTTATCACCTGAGATCACGAACTAACTTAAGTTACTGTTTATAAGTCACTGATTTTAGTAGTCTCACTAATCCAGTTTTGTTTAGCTTTCAGGCACTTTGGGAACTGCTTGATAAAATTTGTACATATATCAAAGTTAATGCATTGACTATATAGCATTAAGTAGTTTTTTGGTGTGTACAAAAGTTCCTGCCAGTGGAGGGGGACATCTGCAGTGTGCACTTGCATGTTAAGTACACCTAACCCAAAAGCATCACACAGCATCTTGAGTTGTATTGTAGGCAATTAGCTATTCAAATACCAAAATAAAGTCTTACAAATGCTTCACCTCACTTCATCTTATCCTAATGTTTTCCAGAGGTAGACATCTATTTCCTGAGGATCTGCCTTCTTTTGTTTACAACAATTGAATCAGGTCAACTTGACCCCAGTGTTTTCATTCCTCACTATTAACTTTGGAACTAGTGTTAAATCTCATTAACCAGAACACCGATTCTTGTGTTTATTTCACTTACTGCAATGAAGATAAGCTGCCTGTGTTTTGCCTGGAGCTCAGCTAATTTAGTCTAATGTCATTTTAAAAAGTCTAAAATAAATAAAAGAGGCAAATGTTTCAGGAAAACTGCAATCAATTTCTCAAAAGCAAGAATTTCTGAACAATCACGAGAAATTGCTCATGTCAATGTAACTCTCCATCTCGAACAGCAGACCCATGTGTTTAAATGTGTTGAATGCCAGACTCTAGTGTCTTGTCGTATTGCAGTTTTATTTGTGAGGGTTTTATGCAACTATAAGAATGTTTTACTATTAAAAGGTCCATACAGCATTACAAACTGCTTTTATAAGATATAGCAATTGTATTCTTGCTCCCCTCAAACTACATAGTACTAATGGAATAGAAAAACAAATTTTTTTTTTTTTTTTTACAGCATTCAGTTCATGATGGCATCCTTACTGTAGCCCTTCTGTCACCAGCTGTTACCTCTCGTAGCACAAATAAGACAGGGAAAGCCAATGGCAGGTGAGAAGAGTGCCTGTCAGCAGAGACACTGGTGGCTCCAGACAACCTGAAGATTCACTACAGGTAACCCGTGGCATTAATCTAATTCATAATCATAGTAATCATCATCTGTGTTCACTGCAACGCTGGAGGCCTCACTGGGTTTCATTTTCTTTCTGTCCTCTTTGCCTCTTTCCATGGAAGACAGATTGTCTTCACACTGCTGCAGAATCTTTTTGGAAGACATCCAGCTTTCTCCTCGGCTCTCTGCTGGCGCTGCACACTGCCCTCCCCGCACATCCGTCCCCTTGGCCACCAGAGCTCTTCTGGTTCTGAGAAGGTCACAGGTGCAGTTCCAAGGGTTTCCATCCAAGTACAGGTGACGGAGACGAGGTAAATACTCCAAGACTTGGCGATCCAAGACAGATATCTTGTTATTCCGTAAATTTAAAACCTGAAGCTGTTTCAAGTCCTTCAACTCTTGTTCTCCAACATCCTCTATGTCATTTCCTTTTAGATCCAATCTAGCGAGGGTGTCTGGAAGTCTGAATAAAGAGAAAACAACACAAAGGTGTTATGGTCATCATATTGCTTCTCTTTCTGTAAGTGGTATTTGGTGGTGGGTATTTGTTCAGGCACATCTGATGTACTAAAATAAAGCTATCGCTAAAAAAATGCAATCTTCTGCAAATAAAGATGTCCTTATTGGGTTTGGGATGCATTGTTTTTGTTTGTTTGTTCTTTGTTTTAGTTTGTTTTAAGCTATAGGTGTACTGTCTGTGCACCCTTGAACTGTTTTCCCAAATTACTGCAGTTCAGAGCTGTACTGACTGTTTGTGCAGCTGAACTAAAAAGCAGTTCTGTGCTGTACTATGAAGAAAATTATATGTTTAATATACGTTCAATGGCAATGACCAAACTATAGCACCATGAAAGATCAGAGGCTTAGACAATCATGGCAACACTACTCCTTCAATTATTTCTGTATATGATTTATTTAAAAAGAGTTTTTAGTTCATAAAGAACTGGAGTTTTTCTTCCATTTTGTTCTCCTGCTCCTATCACATTCAAACATTAATCATCACAGCAGTAGTCCATCTGATTATAATCTGGGAAGAAATCAGCAACAGGGAAAATAGTAGTGCTTTTTGATGATCTTTTGAAGTAGTACTTTCAAGAATTAGAACTGGTTACATTTAGAAGAAGAAAAATGGCAGATAATCTCTGGATAGGATACTAGACAGGTCAGTATAATTCTTATCTTCATACTTACTACAAATTTATATGATAAGACTTTTATTTCAAAAGCCTTGTGTCACAATAACGACATGAAAGAAGGAGACAGACACCTGCTGAGAGCAAAGGAACAACTGCCGTGGACCCCACCCAACTTTATTATATATGTGTCTCAGCAATCACAGTGGATTGGAGGAGCAGCTTCGCCACCCCTCAATCAACTGGTCAAAGGAAATGTCCATCAAACTTCTGTGCCCAGGAGAAAGGAATGTAGATAATAAGCTACCGTTACAATAACATGGCTATGTTTACAGAGAATGTGTGAGAACCAGTTACAAAAGAATGAAAACATCAGAACTGCAAAACTCAGGGCTACAGCCTTGCTCATTTATGATCTGATCTCCTTCTGCTGTAGTTAACAACAAGGGCCTAACAGAAAAACATCGGCATAGAATATATTTATTAACATTAATTTGAAAGTATCTTAAAAATCACTTTACTGTGGTAGTATGCAAGGTGATGAAATTAAGAGTCAAGGTTATAGATTTTAAGGAAACTTATGGACTGAAACTCTCAGGGAAATGATAATAATACTACCAAGATCTATTTAGGACAGCAGTATACCACAACTGGTAAAGGTTTGTGGGGTGGTTTATCTCAATGTAATGATATGAGATACCTTTGAAAATTACTAACAGGGTACATTGTGACCCTCACCAACTGTTTTTTGTGAATCTGAGTTTGACTTCTTGAGCTGAAAGATGGTTCCCAAATTTGTGAAAACCTGGTAAGTTCAATGGTACTATTTCAAGAGTAGGGCAGTTCTGCATTGTCCTGTAATTCCTGGGGAAATAAGAATTTCATGTGTTGATATGGAGATTCACTTCACAAAATGTGATCTTACCAAATGCTTGTGACTGCACTAAATCTGTTTTGAAACCTAACCACAGGCAATCATAGTTGTCCAATATGACACTGTAATGTCAGAGGGTTCTCTGGGATAAAACCCTAGTGCCACTGATGTCAGAGGCAGTGGGAGATTACACAAGATTTTTATCAACACTGATTATGGTCCAAAGCCTGACCTGCAAGTCCTTAAACCTGTGAAAAGTCTTATTGTACTAATGTTAGACTTAAGCTTTATGACTTTGTTGTCTGACTTCAGGCTGTGTTGATCCAGAGAAAATAATGCCACTGGAGTACATGATGAGCGACTATGCTGCTGGGAGAGGAGCCATGCTCACTTGGGAGACTCTTCTCTGCATTTTCACCACACCCTGCAAGATTTTGCAAAGTACAGGTCTTCTCTAAAAGTTCTGAAAACTCTTGGACTTGAGGATTATTTTCTTCTCAGAAAAAAAGTCAAAGTAGCTTTCTTTCTCCTTGTTCCCGCCAAAAAACTTCTAAGATCTATTCACTTTAGCATATCAGTCATATTTTTTAACCTTCTACACTTGACAGACTTCTCAGATAACTGTCAAAATTAATAAATATATTTATGTATATACATGCATAGCTGGTCATCATCAGACAATTAAATTAAGTACATAAATTTTACATCTTATCATTTCCCCCCCTCTTTTATACCTACAGTTCTCCCTGGAAATCTGTATTCACTGTTGGAATGGAAGGTCCCCACTATCTCCTAAAAAGTTGTACTGTTTAAACACTAATAGGGAACTCCTTCCTGTTAATTCTCTTGACTACGAGGGTTGTAAAATAAGATGGATGAGACAATACTAAAGTAACTAGAAAGCATTAAACATTCCTGTCAAGCTAGACTAAAATCAAATATTTATACACCACTAAATCACTTTCTGATTATAAAGCTGTTGCCAAATAGATTCAAATGGTAAAGGACATGATGCTAAATGAATTGAAATTTTACTGCATTATTTATTTAGGCTAGTTAAACCTGTATACAAGCCATAAAAATAAAGTTTAACAGCGCAGTTTTGTTAAAGCAGTTGATGTTAATGGAATTACTTCACTATTTTTATGCCATCTTATTGTGCATCTTTTTGTAATAATAAAATTGCCATTTATGTCAGAACAGCCTCCATTTGGCTGCCATCTCTGATAATGGCCAGGACCAACACTCCTGATGAATGTGAGAGATCCTCTAAGCAGGGCATTAATGAACACAGTGTGCCCAAGGGATGTTTCTTCTGTGCTCTGTTGACTGGAATTTTGCTTATAGCCTGAAGCTGGACACTTTATATGCATTCCAAATACTTTGTAATATGTGAATTTAACGAAGTTGGGAATGCTAATACCACTGAAAAAGCACATTGTTTTTGACCAACCTCTGCTCCTGAAATCTTAATATTTTAACAACAATAAGCTTGGTGTGGTTTGGTAGAAACATCAGCTTTGAAAATGGTATCTATTCTTTTTATCAAATGCTCTATTAATTTTCTTTTGCAGAGGAAGGTACATCTGAGTAGCACTCCATAGTAATTCTGTTACATTGTCCTAGCAGGTTCCTTTTATTGGTGTGCTAATTAAACTAAGTGATTTCACTGGCAGGGAGAGATGCAAAATGAGCAGATTCATTGGGGGCCACAGATGTACGGAAAACAGCTCCACTTCTACTCTGAGGCTGCTAATAGGAGTGCTAATTAGTGCTAATTGTGGCCGTGGGTTTATGGCATGGATAGACTTCTACCATGAAGCCTGACTTCTACCATGTCTGGGTCTGAATACAAATTTTTGGCTCTCATTCTCATAATTCAGGGAAGGAGAGATGACGCCTTGGAAGCGGCTGTGCTGAGATTCACTTGCCTCAGTGGAATAGAACTGAGGAGGTTCTGTTCCAGCGCCAGATTGGAAAGCTGCGCACACTGCTGGAGAGCTCCTGCCTCGAACGTGCTGACGGCGTTGTTGTCGAGAAACAAGTGCTTCAGGTCTTGGAGACCTTGGAAGTCCTGAGCTGTCACCCTTTGGATCAGGTTATTGCTGCAATCGAGTTTCTGCAGCCTGCTGGGCAGCCTGAGTGGCAGAGTGTGGAGCTGGTTCTTAGAGAGCTCCAGCGTGGTTAAGTTAGGAAGAAGGTGGGCACCGTCTATTGATGTCAGCTGATTTTCTGACAGAAAGAACTCAGACAGGTTTTCTAGGTGTTTCACATCTCGAAGTCTCACCATTTTAAGTTGGTTTTTCTCTAATTTTAATGACAGCAGGGATTTAGGTAGGTCAAGAGGGACTTTTGTCAGAAGGTTGCTACTTAAAGTGAGAAACTGTAGATTTTGGAAAGTTGCAAAGAAGTTGGTTGGGAATGAATTCAGTTGGTTATCAGCCATGCTCAGATACTTCAGCCTAGGAAGCTTAAATGGTGCAGACACAGATTCCATGTTGTTGCCATCCAGGATAAGACTCTGTAAATTGTAAAGGGAAGAAAATGCACTCGGAGGCAGAGTGGCAATCAAGTTGTTCCGAAGGTCGAGCATCCTTAGTTTCATCAAACCTGCAAAATCAGACTCATGCAGGGCATTGATGGAGTTATCAGCGAGTTTTAAAATTTCAAGGCCAGCTGGGAGAAAGGTGGGTATTTGCTTTAGCTGATTTTTGCAGAGTTCCAGGGACTTCAAGGTGCTCAGGGCTTTGAAAGTGTTGTTTTCTATAGATTCCGTGCCACTGCATGACAGGACCAGCTCTTCAAGGATTGACATTCTCCTGAAGTCAGTAAACTTGAAAGGAAAAAAAAAAATAATGTGACAGTACACTTATAGATATCCTCACTGGTTATTCCTTCTGGATGCTTGGACAATTGACAGTATATACTTAAAAACTATATATTTAGAACGAGAAACTAAGGTAAGTGGTTATAAAAAGGGTCATACTATAGGTACCTGTGCTTTGCCAGTATTTACATACATTTCCAGAATTTTGTTGTTTAAGTCTATTCTGTGACAGGTTTTGAGCAAACACATATATTTGAAGAAGGAATATTCCTTTTATTTCCTCCTGGTGGATAGCCTATATAAAATGGAGAGGTAATATCACCAGTGGCAGAAATCTTTGCAGAGAGTAGGTGGCTGCTGATGTTCACTGTGCTCAATGGTGCTTGCTAGAGCAGTTTTGAGTTCATCATGCATTTCCATATATCAACAGTGTTGTCACTGCAGCATGTATTCTCCAGAGGGAGCACACATGGATATCTTTACCTCCTGCTACTGTAAGGTTTTGGCAGGAAACTAAAATCCAACTCTTTTATTTCTTCTCTCCCCCACTACCTCTTCTTTTTTTATTTTAATAAAAACCTCATATATTAAGATGATCAAACCAAAAGCGTCAGATCAGCTTGGCCTGGAAAATCCCCTCTGTGGAACAGAGATTCTGTTTTTACAGAAACTTAGTTTTTATTAGTTGGTAATAAACAGATGCTTTGCAGTGGTACATGATGTTAGATGTTGACTATGACTATAATATCAAGAGGCATACCATTGTTTCATTACTTTTCTGCTATGTTGGAATGTGCTTGTTTACAAAGCTTGCCATCTTGTGTCTCGAGTTAAGCAGCAAACTTAAGTGAATCTGTCAGTTTTCTCTACGCTGATCTAGGAGGGAACATTCAGTGAGGGTGAGCCAGGGAGTTCTCCAAGAACACCAGTTGCTAAAACATTCATTTTCTGAAATTACTAGATATGCTTCCCATTGACCTAGGTGCTTAAGACTTAAAAAATGGTTTCTATGGGAATCCCCAAAAAAACAAAATGAGCAGGTGTTCTGCACAGGGATGTTGGAAAGGAGGGCCCTCATCTCTTTTCCCTTCACATGTCCAGAAACACCTCACTACAGCTCTCAGGAATACCACAGCAGTAAGAGATGTTAAAGTAACACTCTATCTTCATGCTGTTTCCCCCAGGGCTTAGTAGCTACCGTCACGTTTTACTCTCATTGAGAGAAGCTATAAAGCATGTTCTACAGCATAACCCCTCATCCCAGTCAGGAATCTACAGGGAGGGCAGTACAGTTCTTTTGCAGTACACGTGCTGGGTAGGAATTCTGTTTTATAATCCTGGATTAATAATTTGTCTATCATACTTGTGTATGTGAAATCAGCTTATAAAGATGACTGTTAAAAGATGCCTTACAGCTTCATTTATCCACCTCCTGCATGTTTTTGGGCTGTATCTCTTTATCTTAGCTACAAACTCTACATTTTCACTTCTGTTAAAATTGAAGCCCTCTCAGCTGTGAAAGAGGGGTCAGATTTCCTTTTGCTGGGTATCCTTAGTTTATCCTTCTGATTAATTCTATTCTGTCTTGCAAAGTAATTTCAAAGCATTGCAAAACTTGATGCAGTTGGTGAGAAAGTACAGATGTGTAACCTCTATTGATGCAGGTTTCTCCATTAATTATATTTAAATTCAATGAGGAAATGTACCTCCATTAAAAACCTTATATTCTCAACAGTAAATAACAAAGTTTTCCAAATTATATAATTTATTTTTACAGTGCAGTGTTTTGTGTATATATGGTGATATAGCAATATCAGAACTGCTAATAACTAGTTTTGGTCATGATTAGGAGAGTGATCTTGTACACAGGAATGAGCTGCATTGCTCAAGAGCACAAAAATATAGTCACATGTAACTACAAAACCATCTTAAGGAAATTGAAACAATTATGAACCTTCACAGTTCAACATTTTCTCCTATAAATTCAAAAGCAATATTTTCTGCTTTTCCTCAGTTGATTTCTGTATGTCTCTAAGAGGCTTAATTTTCATCTTATTAAGTGACAGAGAGCTATGTGAAGGTCAGTGTACAGACATTCACTCTGTAATAATGTTAGGCTTCTTAATGTGGATTATTATAATTTCTATTTTCCACCTATTTTGTATACTTTGCTAAGCTTTCTGACTATGCTGTTTTGAGACTTACACATTTATCCATGCTTTTACAAACCACCCAGTCTTTCTAATGTGGATGAAGACATTTGAAAGCATATCAGCTCTTTTTTTGCTAGAAAGCAGTGTTTTATTCTCTAACTGGATTACTTGGAAAATGATACTATTATAGTTTTATATTTTAAAACATTGATTTCCTGAAAGTGGATCTAATATGCTGTCATTTTAATAAAAACATTTACATTAATTTGTCTTTTTAATGTTTTAATGACCTCTTTTTTTTTTTCTTTTTGGTATCATGGGTGCAAGATTGATTATTTTCTTTTAGCAGATAAAACCCCACTTATTAATATAATTAGAAACAAACTAAGTGTTGAAGTGAGAGTAAACAGATTCTTGTTGGTCTTCAAATAAAGGAGGAAGCAGAAAATATTGAAAAAATATGCTAAAATTTATCTAGTTTTGTTATTCTGAAATCTGTTTATAACTAACCCCAAACTGTAAAAATACCAAAAGCAAAAATCACAGCAGCTGTTTTCAGCAGTGATCAACCCTCTCAAAACAAATAGAAGACCTGACTGTGAAAAAAGAAAGATCTACTCTTTTTCTTGTTTTTCTTCTTTATGATGTACTGGATTTAGCATGCAAACTTATATTCCTTTTTTTTTTTTTTTTTTGCATTTCTTTACAATTTTAATAATAATCAATGCAAATTAAGGTCCAAAAGTAATTGAAACAATATTTGTTTATTCTTCTGAGGCAGCTAATTGCCAAACCATAATATTTGTGAATGCTTACATATGTAAGTCTCTTGGAGGTCAGCTGTGGGAACCCTAGGCTTCCATTCAACTTCTTTATGAAAGTAAGTTATCTTCTCTATGATTAGGTAAATAAAGGAATTTAAAAACCAAGCAAATTTAAAAAAAAAAAAAAAAAAACCAAACAAAACAACAGATCAAACCAGCCAAACAAAGAAAAATCCCACACCAAAACCCAAAAATCCTGTAGAGTTCTTTTAGTGCTTGCAGACATGTGCTTTACAAGCAGAACTCCAAACCTGTTTCTACAAGCACGATAATATGTGCCAGCGGAATTGCTCAGCTGTGTAAAATTAAACATAAGTATTTATGATGTCAGGACCTCAGAAGTATAATTTGTTGCATGGGAAAAAAAGGTAAAAAATATATCCAAAGACCCAGTCTAATCTCAAGGAAACAGTCTACATAACTACAGGGAGGTGGCATGAAAGGACTTTGTTCCTTTCAGTGCAAAGCCAGTAGTAGCAGTAAGGCAAACTGATAGTCAGTGGAATTAATGGATAAAGACGAAAAACACTCTTCTTAGATGGTTTCACACACCATTTGTTCTGAATGGTCATAAAGCATTTATCCCACTACTCAATTCACTTATATCCAGCATTTAAATGCTTTATGACACCTGTCTTCTGCTCTAGTCAGAACCTAAGGCCACTTCACTTGTAACTGAGGAGTAGCTGACAGGTATGGACAACTAGCCTAAGAAAGGAAAAATGGCTCATCTTAATTATATTGGAAAGAAAATAATGGGGAGGGGGAGGGAAGAATTTGCACAGAAAATGTATTTTCTAATACAGACTTCATTTGACTTTTTTACTCAGCTAGAGCACACCAGTATAGCTAAATCACACCAATGAACTTTGACTCTTATGAGTATATGAAATAAAACAAGAAAAGCAGAGATATTAATAGCAGCTAAAAGAGCAAACTCCCTCTCAGAGGAAAACTGTACAATCACTGACTACTTCTCAGTGGGCAACAGGCATTTCCAGCTGTCTTCTAGCCTATTTCATTTTGTCCTGAGAGCAAAATCAAAAATGCATTTCAGAGCAGTTAAATTCTTTGTAAGAGGACAAGCATACTTAAGAGAAAATGTTTCTCATTTGAATTGCACTTTTCTTGTAATTCATAGTAAATTGATACACAGTAAGCGTGTGTAGTACAGATGATTATATTTCCCTTGTGTTTATCTATACAAGTTGAACTTATTAAATAAATATTTTTTAGGGTAAGAAATAAAGAAGCTTAGTCCCAGAGTGCAGCACAAAATGAGCATAATCTGATGATGCCTTTAATAATGTGACCCAGTGATGCCTCCAGAAACCCAGAGTAAACTTTTTCAATAACACAAATAGCTGTGACTTTGGTTAGAAGCTGCTCACATTTATATGGGTTATTAGGTAGGTCTGGCATTGCTTTTAGAAACATCTCATGCTGTGCCTCAGACTCAAACTTACTTCCTCTGCTGTTTCTAATAGCAGTTGTACCTGACAATTGCAGCTCCAAAGGGGAAAAAGAGCTTCAGTTTAATTCATTAGGGAAGTGTTTCTAATGACATAAAACATTTCAATGTTCTGTGAAAAGGTATTATATTTTATCAATAACAGTTAAAGCTTTTAACAAGTTAAAAAAATTACTCTGGAAGTCAATGGTTATTTGACCATATGTGAAGAAAGTCAACATTTGGCTCCTAGTTGTAAATGACTAATTTTTTTGCGTTTCATACAAAATATCATTGTGACAGCATGAACTAGTGCTTGCAGACTGCAGGATAATGAAAATACTACAGGAATATATTTACATATCCTTAAAGAGTAAGTTAAAATAAAACTAGATCTGGCAGCACTTCATCAGTTTTTGGAACATGGAATAAAATTCTCTCCTGACTAGATGTCACCACCATCTGGGAAGTCCAACTTTCAGCTACAGTGCACTACAAAAAGTACTTTTACTGGATTTTCTTACCTGGAGTTGTTTAATTTTGCTGTGGCTGATGTAGAGTCTCCTGGTGGTAAAAGGAATCTCTCTGGGAATCTCTGTAGCTCTGTAGCATTGCACTGACTGGGCAGGGTCACAGCTGCATCTTCTTGGGCAAGTGGTACTTAGACCACTGTGAAAAGAAAAGACAACTAAAAGGTAAGATAAATACATCTTCCAAAATAAGACCTCTGAAATTGTCTGAGTAACATACAGCTTGCATTAAGCACCAAAGCCCTTTTATACCGTGAAATCTGATAAAAGGATATTATGGCTGTGTATTTTATCCCAGTGAAAAAACAGCAACAACAATACCGTAATTTGCTGGGGTTAAAATGTTGGCAGGCATTACAAAGAGTGAGAAACTTAAACAGTGATAAGGTGCCTTTACATTTGTAGGTATGCGAAATTAGTGTTATTTATTACCTGACAGCTAATCTGCAAACATCCATATTATCTCCAGTTTCCTAGTTTTGTTAAATGTGACACCATGGAATTAGTGGAGAAAAGATAAAGAGCTGTTTTATAGTGGGGCTGTAAAACCTTTGTAACTTCCATGACCCAGTATTGGAAACAGTAAAAACACAACTACAGCCAACACTGAAGCTTTCTTGTATTCCTCTAGCATTATTCAGACCATCACCCAAACCCTCAAACCTCAGGCAGCTACTGTTTTAAAGTTAAAATATTCTATTAATTTTCTAAATATCTGTGGTATAGCTGAGTGCTGCTGGTTGGACCAAAAATTACCTGTTCTTGTGTAATTCCCATAAATCAAAATTTAATTATTCTTATATTTGAAAATTATAAATGGGAAATGCTTGAAAGCATTTAGTATAAATCAAGTGGTAGATAATCAATAAGACCTATTTACCCCACGACAGATGGAGAACACTGAGATTCCTCCTGGAGTTTTCTCTCTGCTTATTAGTGCTTCTCTGACATATCCACTAGCTGTGCCAGCTGGAGATGTAAAGTTTGGAAAGCCATACAGTTTTGGTTGTGATTATTTTCCTTTGCACTCAGCAGTTTACAACATCGTGTATTTTTAAAACCTTTGCATCTTATCATGCTGATCTGCTTTGCACTGTCACCTGCTCACCTCCATCCTCTCCATCATATCTTCAGTAGTAGCTGATGCTATTCCTTAAATGCAGAACTAGGCTAGTTATTTTCCAAGCAGAAGATAATGTCAAGTTGATTTGACAAGTGGATGACAGAAGTGAGGGTAGTTCTTGATGGGAATGCCTGTTGGATGCAGCTGGTCTTACACTGGACAATTGCCATATTCCTTCCCAAAGATCCTTCTGTCTCCTTCATCCTCTGAACCGCAAGTGCAGAACTGCAACCCAGCATCTGCTGAAGCAAGCAGCAAGAGCAGAACCCTTTCCCAAAAGCAGCCTGTCGAACTGGCAAGTTTAACAAGCTATGCAGAGAAATCCTGCCTGGCTTACGCCATACTGATCACTCGAGCAAAAATGAGTGGGTGGGCAGCTTTAGGAAGCGTGCCTTAAAACAACTCTGTCAATGTATCTCCATCTCGGGTTTGGTACCTGGCTTGTGGGTTTGCCTTTTTTTGCCCCCTACAAGAGTCAAAGTACTCAGACAAAAGTGTAAATCCTTTCTGCATACCGACAGCTACTTGTGGTATTGATTCCATCTTTCCTCTGACTTGGGTTTAAATGCTGATGTCACGAAGACAGTAATGCTCAGCGTCCTGTGAAGGAATTTGTCTTCCTTTAAAATGTTGTCAAAACCAACTGCTTTCTGCTCAAGGAGGGCCAAAGAAATGAACATCCAACTCTACGGTTTGCAGTTTACAGCCCCAGAGTCCTGCAGAGCCAGTCTGTGAGTCCCTGTAAGAACCATAGATTTCATCTTTCCCCATTATATAAATTTTAAATGAGTCGGCTGATGTCAGAACTCCCAGCTGTAGTTACAAGGTAATTGCACCACATTAAGGTGCAATATTTTTGGCTCTTGGCATTTTTGTGTAATGCCTCTATCCTTGGTCTTTTCAAACTAATGGAAGGAAACTTTATTGGTTTAATACTTCATTCCCATTATATTAACAAGAAAGATTTAACCGAGAACAATGTTATGTATCCATTAATTTCTGATATATGTCTGCTTTTGGCAGCTAGGTAATTTAAGGTGATAGCTATGTCATCCTATTAAGCCTATTCTGTACAAATTCTCACACATGTCCACCAGAACTGATGACTTTGCTTTTGCACAGAACTATGACCCTATTGGGTTTCTATTGATTTAAAGAGACCTGATGGCAACAGAACCGACAAAGAGTCACAGGACTGTATGAGCATAAGCTTAGCAGGAAGTGGTGAGCTATGCAAAAAACCCAACCAACCAACCAACCAACCAAAACGTAAAAACAACCCCCTGCCCAAAAGAGAAAAAAAAAGTTGCAAACATTCCAGGATCTCTGCTGTGAAAGTAGCACTGGCCTATGGTTTGCACAGTATCACAGCATGATGCTAAGGACAACCACTCTGGCCATTTCCTGCCAGGAGTCTTTATGCAAACTCTCCACAGGTTTTGATGGGGATTCCTGTGCAGGGCTAAAGCCACGATGTGCCACTCCATCACTTCTGTGCCAGAAAGAATGAATGACAGCACCCAAACCTGCCCATGAGAGAAGTTCCAGGGATGTCCTGCATGGTTTGTGCTTTAACCAGAGGCAAACACTTCAGATCAAAAGCTGCTAAACCTCAAGTCCGTGTCAGACATTGTCTTGCTGGCATCTGATATGGATGTTGATTAAATATATTTGATGAATATATTCCAGTTTGATTTGCTGGAAGTTAGATCTTTCAGGATTGCTGCTTTTATTTCACATTTGAAGTGGGGCTCAGAAAGGACTGTAAAGTTTGGGGTTTTTTTTTCAAATATATCAATTAGCCTGATAAAAATAGTGTATTTTTGTACAAGCCTTGCCTCACACAAGATTTCAGCATCTGCAGTATTAGTGTTTGGGCCTTTCCTTTCTTCACCAAAGTCACAGCTTTGACAAAAGCACACATATGTATGTCAAGACATAATTTTTTAACCTAAAATTTAGAAAATGACATAAAAATGGCATTAAAATTGGAAGAAGGAAAAACTCAAAACTTCAAAACTCCTATTACAGAGCACTTAGAAATGTCTGAAGAAAGCCCATAAAACCTGCAGTGGATCCCTTGTAATGTGCATGATGGCACAGACCGTGCAAGGAAAGATGCACTCTTACCATAAAAGACATGGAAAAGCTGAGCTCCTGCACGTGGGGTGTCCCTTTTCTAAGGACAGGAAAAATTGCAGGAGAAGACCAGCTTAGGGCTTGCACAGGGCATGGACAGGAGCTTGATCCCTAAGGGATGTCACAAGCAGAAGCAGTTTGGCAGCCAGGAACTGCTAAGTGATGGCGTATGCTCCAAAGAATCCTTGGCATATTTAGGTGCCATATGCTATCAAGTGCCTGCCACTGAGTACATGTGAATTGATAATTATCTTTTGCTGGAGGTTTTTAACTTGGATTTGGACCAGTTTTTCATAGGGACAGCAAATGGCATTTGTCTGCTGCAAAGCTGACCTCCAATCAAGCACTTCTCTCCAGAGTGGATCAGGCTGCTAAGGGAAACAATCATAACATTGTTTTAAAAAACATTATGCTTCCCTTAATCATCTGTGGAAATAACCTGAAGTGCTTTACAGAAACGTTTCTTAAAGAAAGAGCCTCAGAGGGTTAACACTGAATCAAGAATGTCAACCTATGGATTGTAGGCCAATTAATGAGACCTAATTAGTTAAAGGTTATAAATTTATAAAAAGTGATTTTGTATTTTAATCCTACAAAGCAGAGTTTCACAAAAACAATCAGAGACCTGTCTGGAAAAAAAAAATATTTCAATCTTCTTAAGCCAAGGATTTTGTAGAACTATTTTTAATCCATTTTCATAGTATGTGGAGAAGGTGTGTTCTAACTCCAGGCAAGGTGATCTTCATACACTAGAAACAGCTGCTGGACGAGTTAAAGCACATTTTTCTTCCACACAAAAACGTAGGTTTCCTTTTCTCCCTCCATGCTGGTAACATAGAGGAGATGAAAGCCATAACCCCTTAGGAATTTCTCGCATTTCACTTGTCTGGGGCACATTTGCATTCCAGAGGAACCAGCACGGTGCAACCTATTGAAAAGAATGAAATTTCGTTAAACAGAAATTCACACATCAGAAGTTCTAGTCATTGCCAGTTTTATGAGTGCTGAGGGATTCTAGCCCAGATCAGATGCATCTGGGGCAGACACCCCACAAACAACAAATAAGCAGGAGCTCAATTTAAATAATTTTGTACACTGATGCCACTCCTGATGCTGTAACTGACCTTCAAAGCATTGTAGCTAATGGCATCCACTTGATGGAGGCCTGTTCTTCATTAATGGAGCCACAAAGAGCTGTGCCCATGAAACCAGAGATTAGGTCTGGATTCATAGTCCTGTAGGAAGTTAGTTCCAGGCCTTCCATTTCCTGTGGATATCTTTAGCCTTTAAGAGCAGCCCGCTGGTAACTGCACATCCAACAGAACCAGAATGGAACTTAAACTCTAAAATTTGTCTACTGTTCAAACTGCAAGGCACAGTTTGAATGAGATGACTGAAACAGCAGCTTTCTCAGTTATACACACTGTATGCACAGAAAGAGGATTTCATTCTTGCATGCTATAAAAGCTGAATATTTTTGGCATATGTTTTATTCTTTTTTTTTAAATAAAACAAAAATTCAGAATGAGAATAAGCATAAATGTATACAGAGATATTGTATCACAATAGCACAATAAAAAAGAAAAGCTGGTCTGAAAAGTGGCTTGTGAGACTGACACAGAGACCATGTTCAAAACATTCAGTAAACTGTTGCGCCCGTGGACTCACCCAGGGACTGTCAAATGCAGCCAACTATGAACTCTGTAGGCCAGCAAGACAGGAATCACCTAAAATGTAAAACCCAAAAGCTCTGGTGTTTGTTAGCAGAAATTTTCTGTAAAGACAACTGAAAATGTATGTCCCTTTCAGTATCAGTGTGGGTGGATAACTCCCTCCTCTCTTTCAGAAAGGAGTGTGCTTCAGAAAGGCACATTTTAATCATCTACTCCAACTTCTTTTTGTAGAAGACGGAAATCTTGCTTTATCATCTCTATTTTCTCCTGTACTTTGATACTGCAAGATATTGCTTGTTTTCCCTCCTTTCCCCCTTTGGTGGCCCTGCTTGTGACTGCACAACCACCCACACAATCAAACCACTCAAGGTGCTTCACACAAACCACACAGGAGGTGGCCTTGACATGTGCAGGTGCTGCAGCCTGGCACGCACAGCTGGGCAGCTGCAATTACAGAGGGTTCCAGGTGAACTGACCCTCGTGTGCAAACACACGTGTTTATATTGTAAATTCTTTGTGCAGAGGCTGGGGCTAACCAAAGGGTTGCAGAGTATCTCACACAACACTTTCCCAGTCTGGGCATGGACACTAGAGAGCAAATCTACAGTAGTGGGGATGTCGATCCAAGTAATTTGTTTTTTCCCTTTATTTTGGGTATTATTTTAGATTTTTTTGTATGAAGATATGTTCTCCTCATGCTTAAGGTCATTTATTCATTAAGCTCAAAGTAAGTTTTCAGATGATTAATTAGGTACTTCAGTAATCAGTTAAATTATGCAGGTTAAAATTTATGAAAGACTGTTTGTACTCAAATGTACTTAATAGCGGTGTAATGCAGACACCTCATGTTCTCTATATCTTGTCTAAAATAATTGAATTTGTGTACATAAGTTATATGTGAAGAAATTCTTTGGTGATTAGCCTCACCAGCTCTACCACATAGATAAAGTCAAAGGAGCAGATCACAAAACTTCCAGTGAAGCCTTTTTGACATTACAGGCATTCAACGAATGTAAATTCTGCTTGACATATAACTTGCTTCAACTACTTGATTGTTAGAAGTGTCCCTTGTAGAAAGGATTCATCCTGTAAACTCTCTGACTCAAACTTCTGCTGTTCTTTAAAATGTTCTTCAATTATTGTGTTGATGTTATCAGGATGTAGTAGGCTACAGTTTACTCTAAACTGATTTAGTCTAATTGAAATCCAAAACTACTGACCTTTCTTAGGTTCAGTTCCACAATTCCTGCTCAGCTTGCTTACAGAACAGAGCTACAGTTGCTCTGAGGGCTTCTGGGAGGCATTTCAAGGGTAACTGGAATTGATCAGAATTTTCCGGGGGACCTAGGAGTATAGTTTTGAGATAACTGAGTTATTCATATGTTTACCCTTAAAAGCAAATGATACCTGTTTTTACTTTCAATCCTCTTTTACACAGTATTTTTGGAGAGGAATATAAATAGTAGCTAATGATAGCTACATTTACAGATTTTCTTTAAAATAGATAGCATTTCTTCTCCTTTATCCATAGGCCAGCACGTATGAGACACATATTACGCTGCAGGTAAGCTTCTAAAAGGATTGGGTTTGAGAAGACAATCTTTGAGTGGAATAAGCAGAGACAAAACCTTGTTTCAGTGGTGAAATATGAGGACATGCAAAACAAAGGTAGCACTGATAAGGGATGAAAGAATTAAAAGTAATGACCACAGAACTCTGATACCACTGTAGATAAAGACAATTTAAGATAGAGCTGCACTAACCCCTAAGCTAAGCGAAAAGGACACTAAAAAACTGAGAGTAAGTGATTCTTTAAAAGGAAGCAATCATACATAAGTTATATAATGTCTAAATTTTGAAGGCAGTATTTGCTATAGATATGTTATGTAGTAACAGTGGGAAACTTCTTTCTCGAGATAAGTAGATACTGTTCAAATGCATGATAGAGAAATACTAGCAGAAACTGCCAGTGTTTGGCTAAGTGATACATTACTGTTCCATTGAAAAAGGCAAAAAATGTAACATAATTCTATAGGTACTTCTCCAGTGCAACATCTATCAGAATCAAAGCCAATGTAAAAACCGATAGTCCCGAAACAATTAATTTTCTTGTGTGGCTGAACTAATTCAAACAATAACAACAGTTTAGCTTTTGATAAAGCAAATACTTTGATTTTCTGTCAGGTGCTGTTGTGCAAAAAAGGCAGTTGATACGGCTGTGAAGAATGAAAATCAGGATGAAGGTCAGGCAAATGCTGGGCTCACTCCAAAGCACTAGAGCGACTATAGACACACCCGTTTCTCTGTGCATATTCTGAATACACTGATTTACTGAGCCAGAATGCTTTCTGTGGTGTATACCAAGGTTTTTGCAGCTTTTGTTTCCATCACTTATGGGCTTAACGCCAAAAGAGCCCCTCGTTAGTTGCCCAGTTTGTTACTACCTACCTTCAGTTCCAGTTAAGACAATTTGAGTGTTGTGCTGGTTTTGTCTGGGGTAAAGTTAATTTTCTTCACAGTGATTAGCGTGTGCCTGCGTTTTGGATTTGTGCTGAACACAGGGCTGATAATATAGACAGGTTTTTGTTACTGTTTGGAGTGATGTGTTTGTCTTCCCAAGTAACCATTACGCATGATGGGGTCCTGCTCTCTGGGAGATGGCTGAACAGCTGCCAGCTCATGGGAAGCTATGAATTAAGTCCTCGTTTGCTTACTCAGCTTTTGCTTTCCCTATTAAACTGCCTTTGTCTCAACCCACGGGTTCTCTACCTTTTACCTTGCTGATTCTCTCCCCAGTCCCACTGGTGGGGCAGTGAGCGAGAGGCTGCGAGGGGCTGAGGTGAAACCACGACAAACAGTAAAGGGCAAGCGAGCGGCTTTGTAGCAACGCTCTGTAAGCTCCTTGTCAAACCCACAATAGCAGGTCCCAGAGGAAACGTGATATCTACCGCCAGTGGTGGAGTTTGCTTTTATCAGGCTCTTCTGAAAGCACAGATTGATGGAAGTAGGATTCTTTCCTGCTCTGACATATCTCTCTGCATTCCAGGTGACCGGTCTAAGCACTGGGCTGTAAAGTGGTATCTTGCTGTCAATCTGTGTTCCAATCAATTATTTATGCAAAGTGGAGCAAGGAAAGAAGCTCACCCTGGGATGCCCTTCAGCCCCAGGGCTGGGCATGCAGGGGTCATGGTGCCCTCACCATCATCTTGGTATCCTCCTTGATACCATCCTTGGTATCCTGCTGACTGGAGACTCCCCGTGCTCCCTCTCTCTGGTGCTGGCAGAGTAGTTTGTGTGTGCAGGATTAGGGTCCTGACCAGGGTTAAAGTGACCCGCTTTCTCCTTTGAGGTGGGATTGCAACTTCAGTGCAATAAAAGCAAGCTGCATGTGTTCTCCACAAGAGAAATAAAGCTAATAAAGCTCCCACTGAAATCAACATCAGAATTTCAGTATTGCAGTGTTTCAAAGGAGATGCGCTGTAACCAAGGTGAGTGCCTTGGGCAAAGCACCCATGTCGAGACAGCTTATTCCCTGAAATTTGTTTTCATTTTCAGAATGAAGATGAGCTAAAATAAAGCAAATACCTCTTATATGGTTATAACTGCATTTATCAGTGCTTCTAGAGACACAAAGGTGCTGGGGGCAGTCCATCTGTGTTAGATATTAAGAAGGAATTCTTTACTCTGAGGTTAGGGAGACAGTGGAACAGGTTGCCCAGAGAAGTTGTGGATGACCCATCCCAGGCAGTGTTCAGTGCCAGGCTGGGTAAGACCTGGAGCAACCTGTGGGAGCTGTCCCTGTGCATGGCATGGGGGGTTAGGATTAGATGGTCTTTAAGGTCCCTTCCTTAATGTTCTATGGTTCTGTGGTTTTATACAATGCTTGTGAGCTTGCATCTTTGCTGAGCACAAGCAACGGATGTGTCACTGCAAATGCTGCCGTGCGGTTTGCACCTGCTTGTCACGTTGGTGAATGCAGTAGTGCAGACTTCTCTTTCCTCTCCCCCTCCCTCATCCATAAAAATGACCATATATACTTAAAAATGACCCAGCTTTCCAATTCAGACTGGCTCTATTTTGAGTCCTCATGTCTGGGCCATGTGTAAGTCATAAATATCTTTTATATCTCTTTGCTCCAATAAAACTCTTGTCCATATTGCAGAAATTATTGCAATGATAGCTCAGAAAATGAAAAGCCTTTTCCCAAAGCTAAAATCATTGTCTTTATCTAATGGTGCCATCTCTCAGCGTGCCCCTCGTCCCCTGCAACCAGTTTCCCTTGCAGTAGTGAGGGGTTGTTTCCTGTCAATGTGGTCATGAAAGTCACCATCTTCCCACTTTCTGAAGTTTTCTCAGTTTCTCTGTTCCCTCTGATGCTTTAGATCTTCAGAGGTTGCAATGTTGCCAGCTTCTAGTGCCTCATTCAGGCGGGGATGGTTGTGANGCATAGCTGTCTCAGTATTTGTACTTCACTCTGTGTTGCATTTATCCATCCTTTCCTTGATGTATTTACGTTGTGAGTTGTTCAGGGCAAGGTCCACATTCTTATTCTTTATAGTGTACAAACTTAGCGCGGATCTGTATGTGTCAGTATAAAAAAGGCCGTAATTACAATTACATGCCCGCTGCCTGGGGGCCCGCGCAAGGCCGCTCCCAGGGACCGGGACGGGGCACGGGAAGGACGCGGGGACGCTGCGGATTCCGCCGGCCGCTCCCGCCCTCGCCCCCTCACGCCCCGCTGGTGCCGGCCCGCAGCGCCCCCTGGCGGCGCGGGCGGGCGGCGCTCGGTGGCT